>LPNX011019518.1:40934-180138 GCA_001517045.1 Pseudotsuga menziesii | reverse complement strand
GAATTTACCCTAAAAATAATATTATTTTATGTTTTAGACTTGTAGGCTCGAATTAAAATATTCAAGAGAGAAAGGTATAAATAAACCTCCTCTCCACATTTTTGCTTATGTAGAGGTCATTGCGCTTTGTAAAGTACTGTTATCTCCTCCTAGCACACCTTGCACCCACTTAAACCTTTTTGCAACATTCGAAAACCCCTGCTCTAACCTTCCTATCCCAGTGTGCCATCTTTCCAGCTACTGTGCACCAGTGGAGCCTACAGTGCCTTGCAGGGGGGGCGTTGAGGGACTTTAAACATTTTGGGGTTAGATGGGGCATGACATCCCCCCTTGGCTCATTATTTCATCAAGTGAAGCCGTCTCTTAGCTTATTTTAGCTTATTTTTATCTTTTTTGTACTTTTCGGGGTAAATTTCCTTTGTTATGTAGAATTTACCCTAAAAATAATATTATTTTATGTTTTAGACTTGTAGGCTCGAATTAAAATATTCAAGAGAGAAAGGTATAAATAAACCTCCTCTCCACATTTTAAAATCATAAGATAAGGGTTTTAATATGAAATTATTTCTTTTTCTCCTACTCTTCGAGTCTTCTTAGTGATGTGCACTTCTCTTGAGATGATTCTCTTTGCTTGATGGTGGATGGATGAATGATCTAGGGCTTCTTTCTTGCACATGCTATGGTTGATGCTAGATTTGTTGGAATAACATATGCTCAAGAATGACCTAAAGCTTTCTTTGCTCATATCTTGGTGAATATTGGTAAGTCAATGCTTCTATGTGAATTGAATGGTGGTGTATTGTTGCATTTTTTTATGAATTAGGGCTTTTTATCAATATTCTATCAACTTTGTGTGAAGAAAACGTCCTGTATTAGGGTTTCCTCTTTCTTCTAGGGCTTTGGACTCTTCCATTTGCCTTAGTTAGGGTCACCTATCGAAAGCTAAAGGTTGATAGGTGATGCCCTAGCTTGCAAATTCTAGAGGAACATTCTAAGAGAGGGACACTAGCCATGATCTCTCAAAGCCCTAGGGATTGAGATGACATCATAATCCCCTTCTCTTGTCAATTTTTTACTCAAAATTTCAGCATTTAATGTATCATTTTTATTGCTCCAATTTTATGCATAAAAGGACCTAAAAATATGAAAAATTCCAAAAACCCTAAAAATTAGAAAATTCACAACTCCAAAAATAGCTGAGTTTGTAATTTTGTTCCTTTATAAATTTGCCCTAGTGGATTTATCCACGGATCTTGAAGGATGCCCTCATTTTATGTATAAAAAACCTAAAAATCATATATTATAAAAAAACCCTAAAAATTTACATGAATTCAAAAAATCTACAAATATTTGGAATTTGCTAAATCTGTTCCACCCATGAGTTTTTCCCTAGTTGATTTATCCACAAATCTTGAAGGGCGTCTCAATTTGAGCACTTGTATTGGGAAATGTGATTGTCATATCTTCAAAACCCTAGCTAGCGTTTTGCATATGAGGCCATCTATGACCTCACCTTGACCTCTCTCTCATTGAGGGTTCACTTTTCTAAGATGTCCTTGGGATTATATTAAATTCATTGGGAAACATGAGATTGCATTGCAAATCTTTGTTATCTATTGTGTTGGATAGGTAGTAGGTCGAATTAACTCCTCGGTAGATCTAGTAGTCTTCTTATCTCATTATTTGACTCCATATAAAGGCACTGATCTATGTCATAAAGGTTGCAGAAAGGTATTTATTTGTTGGTTATTGCAGGTATCTTCATAGGGCTCTCCCCTAGGTTTGGGAGTTGCCTGAAGTAGTTGAGAGACTAAGCTGAGGTGACATTGGGTTTAGATCTCTCCCATGGTTACCATTCACTAGCTTATTGCATCACATTGTGGTACAAATCCTATACTGCTAGTTTGAATGGTAACACAAGTAATGAATTAAGATGGTTGGGTCTTTATGCTTGATGTCATTCAGGATTCTTTCTAGGGTCCTCTCAAATTTTTGGTTGAACTCTTGAACCGTCTCGTTTATCCTTTTTTCTGAGTTTCATATATATAGTTGGTTCAAAAGATACTTGTCATAATTGGTACCCCACTCTACAAATCTTTGTTCAAACATATCATATCTCGTGATGTTGTTTGCTCCTAGATTCCTAAATCATCTATGGGCATTTTTATCCAAAGATTAGGCTAAAAGTTTCATGTAAACATCCTCATGCTCTACGTTAAGCTCTCTAATGACATTCTATAAATGGTCAAGATGTTCCTCGGCAGATATAACATTATCCCCACAAAAACATGGTAATGTTTCCTAGGGTTTATCGAGAACTGCATTAGGAGCCTCTATGATGGTAGTGAAGTCAAAAGGAGAAACCAAGTTTCTGCCAAAAGCCATTGGTTGAGGTTGTGCGTTTGTGTTTGGTTGCAGATCAACACTAGCCATTGACAGTGGTTGAGGGTTGGCTGCTCTCGATTTCTTAGGAGTTATAGAATAAACAATTAATTTCTTTGATTAACTCCTAAAGTTATATCTATGATAGGTTTGCTCACTAGTGGAGTTGCTTGATGTGTTGGTTTTTTACAAGATTATAACAATACAACTTAATTGCAAATAAACAATAGGATCTCTAGAAGAAAAACAAAGTACAGAAGCAAAGAACACATGAGTTTATCCTGGGAATCGCAATCAGGAAAAACCCAACAACCTTCGTATAGATATGATAGCCTCTGAGAACAGAGTAGAAGAAAGAGAGAGAGAGAGAGAAGTCTTTCCAAGATAAAACCCCAAAAAGCACTCCTTCTAGTTGATGCTACAAAGAGAGTGAACTTGGTTTTGTTGGATGATTGAGTAAATGAGGCGCCTGGCCTCTTTATTTATACACATCACAAAACTGACTTTTACCCTAACTGGGTCGACTTGTCTAACTGACTGGGCCGACCTACCTTGGGAAATATAAAAATAATATTTAATTATTCTTTTCTTTACGCAATGTTCCTCAGGGTTTATATTGATTCTTTCTAGGGTTTACATGAGTAATTACATCAGTATAATCTCCCGTAGAAGGTACAAGGAAATACAATACAAGTACAATAAGAATAACTTCTGAAGTTGCACAATTTCCAACACTCCCTATCAACAAGGAAGGTATTCTTCAGATATGGTCATCATTAGCATCATGAACATCTGGGTCTCTTTTGTATATCTCATCTGTCTCGATCATCTCTATACATGCTGAAGGTTGACAACACAGTCTTCATCCATCGAGAGGTGTCATCATGTATTTGATCCACTCAGACCATCGGTAGATATATCAACTCTGCAACTCTACATATTTCATTGAAGAGTACAATAATCAACATCTTATTTGCTATGAGTCTTATGCTTCACATATATAGTTCATCTCAAGTGTCGATGGGATTTCTCCCACACCAGGATGAGAACTAGGGCGATTAACAATCACTAGTGTACACGACCATCTACTACTTATTCGTCTCTACTGCCAATTTCTCCCATACCAGGCAGAGAACTAGAACGAGTAGTGGTCACCAGTGCACATGACCGTCTACTTCCTGCCTGTCTTAATATGCCGATGGGATTTATTTGATACCAGGCTGAGAACCAGGGCAAGCATAGGTCACTAGTGTACACGACCATCTACTACCTGTTTGTCTCTACCGTCGATGGGATTTCTCCCATACCAGGTTGAGAACCAGAATGAGTAGAGGTCACCAGTGTACATGACCATCTTCTACCTTCTTGTCTCTACCACCGATGGGATTTCTCCCATACTAGGTTGAGAAGCAGAACGAGTAGAGGTCACTAGTGTACACGACCATTTGCTACCTTCCCGTCTCACAATGTCAATGGGATTTCTCCCATACCAGGGTGAGATCCAGAACGAGTAGAGGCACTGGTGTGAAAGCAATGTAGATGTTTGTCTCAACTTTCCCTCTCCATGAGGGACGCATTTTCTTCTACTCCAAGTTTTCTGCAAAAGTAATCAAACTTTGTCTTGAGAAGAGGCTTGGTAAGAATATATGCAGTCTTGTCATCTGTTGGAACATACTGTAACTCAACCACACCTTTCTGCACCATATCACGAATGTAGTGATATTGAATCTCTATATGCTTTGTCTTATTGTGAAATACGGGATTCATTGATATTTGTATACAACTTTGATTATCACAGTGAATCATAGTTGGTCCTGAAATCTGACCAAACAATCCTACAAGGAGTATCCGAAGCAATACTGCTTCTCGGGCTTCTCTATTGGCAACCATATACTCGGCCTCTGCAGTGCCGAGTGCTATTGATGTCTGCTTCCTGCTACACCAGGAAATTACTGCAGAACCCAAATTGAAGCAACATCCAAAAGTATTCTTCTTGTTTGCAGCACATCCGACGCAATCTGAATAAGAAAATCCTTGCAATGTCAAATCACATCCTGAAGCATATCTTAGTCCATATCCCACAATGCCACATTAGTATCTGAGAACACGTTTTGCAGTAACCAAGTGAATTTTTCTTGGGTCACTCATAAAGTGGCTGAGACTGTTCACAACAAAACATATATCTGGTCTGGTGTTCGTCAGATACATCAGAGAACCAATCAACTGGTGATACATGGTGGATTAATTAAATCAAAATCTGAAGCAGATTCCCTCAACTTCTTCAAATTTGCATCTGTTCGAGTAGCCATGGACTTGCATTCCAACATCTCGAATCTCTTCAAAATATCCATGGTATATTTTCTTTGACTTAGGAAAATTTCCTTCTACCTCTGCCATGCTTATAGTCCCAAGAAGTAATGCATCAATCCAAGGTCCTTCATTTCAAACTTAGAGGTCAACTTCTTCTTACACCATTCAATAAGTTTCTAATTACCTATGATAAACAAGTCGTCCACATACAAAACCAAAATCAATGGCTCATTATCCACAATCTTATAGTAAAGATTGGGATCTGCATCACTCTTGTTGAATTCCAAGTTTACTAGGTATCCATCTATCTGTCCATACCAAGCACGAGGTGCTTGCTTGACTCCACATATTTTTTTTTTCCAGTTTACATACGTGCCTCTTTTCCATGGACAACAAACCCTTCTGGTTGTTTAATGTAAACTTCTTTCATGATAACACCATCGAGGAAGGAGGTCTTTACATCCATACGATGCAGCTTCTATCCCATAGCTGAAGCAATATCAATAATGGTCTTGATGGAAGTATATCGAGCCACAGGAGGAAATGTTTCATCATAGTCAATTCCTTCTTTCTGAGAGAATCCTCTAGCAACAAATCTAGCCTTGTATTTTTCCACAGTACCATCTGCTTTGTGTTTAATCTTGAAAATCCATTTGGAAGTCACTACTGATTTCCCCTCAGGTCTCGGTACAACCTCCCATATGTCATTCTTCATGATGGACTGGAATTCCTTTGTCATGGCATCCTTTCAAACTTGGTGTCTGGATGCTTCTTTATACGTGGTAGGTTATGAGTTAATGATGTGACTCATCAATGCTACATAACTCGAGAACCTCTAAGGTCTTTTGCTTTCTCGATAAGTGCCACGTGGAGCTTCATGCCCCTCTGCATCTTGCAATGTTTGTTGTGCCCATCTAGGCCTTTTTTGGCTTATTGTCATATCTGTGGGAGCATCAACTGGCTCAACTGGATCAATGGGATTGATTGGTTCATTCTTTTCTTCAAACTCCCTCTTAACTACTAGAGGGGGAGATGATCTCATCTGTTTGTCATCATCGATCTCCATATCAGATTCTCTTCCTTTCTGGATAGTCATTTCTTCTTAAAAGGTCACATCCCTACTGACTTCAATCTGCCTCGATCCTCGGATGTATATTCTATAAGCCTTTGAAGACTCACTATGTCTCACAAATGTTCCCTTCTTGCCTGAAGGTTCTAGCTTCGTCCTTTTATCCTTGGGCACATGAATGTAGATTGGGTAGCCAAAGATACGAAGGTGGCCCACTTTTGGATTCACTCCTGCAAAAGCTTCTTCTGGAGTCATGTTCTTCAAGATTTTATGAGGGCGTATGTTTTGTACATAAACAACTGTTTTGGATGCTTCTACCCATAAGAATATTGGTAGACTCTGGTCATGTATCATGGCTTTAGTTGCCTCCACAACTGTTGTGTTCTTTCTTTTCGCAACCCTATTTTGTTGAGGGTTGTAGGGAATTGTGAGCTCCCTCTTAATTCCTTCTTCCATGCAGAAATCATTGAACTCTGTAGAGGTATATTCTCCACCATTGTCTGATCTCAGGATCTTAATCCTCCTTCCTGACAGATTCTTGAGTTATGCTTTTGAATTCTTTGAACTTGCCAAGTACTTCCTCGGATTCCTTGGTCTTGAGAAAATATATCCACGTCTTTCGTGAGTGGCCATCATATATGTTATATAGTAGTTGTAACCACCCAATGCAGTAACAGTGATGGGTATGCACAAGTCAGAGTGAACTAGATCCAATATTCCCTTGGATCTGCTTCACTTTTCGGAAAGGAACCCTTGGTATTCTTACCAAGTGCACATCCTCTACATATACCATCGTGGTCTACATGAAGCACTGGTAGACCTGTCACCATGTTCCTTAATGCTAGGAGAGCTTGGTAGTTTAGATGAGCAAGTCTTTTGTGCAATAACTCACCTATGTTGGTGGAATCATGGACTAAAGCTTGAACTGGTTAGGTGCTTAGTCGATATAAGCTCTGCTCTCTTACACCAATCACTTTTGCTGTGTTCATGCTAGAATTCTTGTGCCAAGCAAGCACATTTCCATATGCAAATGTAACTCTATATCCTTTGTCCTCTAAGGCAAAGATGGAGACAATATTTCTTTTCATACCAGGTATATAATACACATCATTTAGGTGTAGTAAGTCATTGGATTTTAACTGAAGAGAGGTAGATCCAAATCCTTTCATAGTGTAGTTGGCATCATCTCCAAGTACAACACGGAGATAAGATTTTTTTCTCAACAACTTCTGAAAGATTCTCTTTATAACCAATCATATGCTTAGAAGCACCACTTTCTATAAGCCATGTATCACTAGTGGTGGGAACAATATTTGATAATGCTGATATGAAGAAGAATTTTTTACGATCTTCATTTCTTTGTTTCTTGTGATGATGACCTTCTTCCACATCAGTTGTTGAAGCTTCATGCTTCCTCTTATTTGCACTAAAACACTTGTTTGCATAGTGACCATATTTCTTGCACTTATGGCATTGTATGTGTGATAAATCCTTCTTCTTTTCCCTCCGATTTGGAGAAGAACTTGGTCTCCTAGCTTGGTAATTATGGTTGTGAAACTTCCTTCCTTTTCCCTAGGCTTTCTTGGCATGAGTAATGAAGGCTTGATTCTCCTCAACTTGAGGACCATGGAGTCTTTGCCTTGCTGCAATCCTTGTCTATTCCTGAGTGCAATCTGCCCATAACCTGTCAAATTTGGGCAGGGGTGTGAAATGATGAGGAGGGGCGCCTCCTATTTATACAGTTTTTCTACTAATAATTTAACTGGGGCCGACTTCTCTTGGGGGAGCAATATAATAAATATTTTATAATTTATTTTATCTTTTCTTTTGCTTGCTTTTCTCCCCAAGGTCTATAATGTTCTTCTAGGGTTTGTATGATTGATTACAATAAGTTCATTTTCCATAGGAGGTACAATACAAGAACAATAAGAATAGCTTCTGAAGTTGCACAAACTCCAACACTCCCTCTCCGCAAGAAAGGTATTCTTCAGTCTTCATCAACATAACGATCATCTGGGTTTCATATGTACATCTATACTGTCTCTATCATCTCTAAAGGTACTGAAGGTTGTGTTTATGAATTTGTTCTATTTGGATGTTTGAGAGAAAATCTCTTGCTACCTATATCCGTTTCTATTGCCAATGGAATACTTCCATGCCCGGCTAGAGATCTTGGATGAGCAAGTGTGTACGACCATCTACTACTTGTTCGTCTCATCTGCCGATGGGGTACTCCCATACCAGACTGAGAACCTGAATGAGTAAATGTGCACGACCATCTACTGACTGTTCGTCTCATCTGTCGATGGGGTACTCCCATACCTGGTTGAGAACCTGAACGAGTAAAGATATCTATGCATTTACATGACCATCTGCTACATGTCCGACTCATCTGTTGATGGGATTTTTCCCAAACCTAGCTGAGCCCCTGAACGAGCATAAGCTCCCTGTGGGAGCTCGACCATCTGCTACCTGTCCGTCTCATCTGCCAATGGGATTTCTCCCATACCTAGTTGAGAACCTGGACGAGCATAGGTACCTAGGAAAAAGTATAGTAAATGTCACTCAGTCATCTCTCCCTCTCAAGGAGGGATGCGTTCTCTTCTACTCCAAGTATTCCGAGAAAGTATTCAAACTTCACCCTGGCAAGAGGCTTGGTGAGAACATTTGCAGTCTGGTCATCTGTCGGAATATACTGTAGCTCGACCACACCTTTCTGCACCATATCACGTATGAAGTGATATCGAATCTCTATGTGCTTTGACTTGTCATGAAATACATGATTCGCTGACATCAGCACACAACTTTGGTTATCATAGTGAATCACGGTTGGCTCAGGAATCTGGCCAAACAATCCTACAAGAAGTTTACGAAGCCAAACTGCTTCCCGGGCTGTGGAACTAGCAGCCATGTACTTGGCCTCTACAGTACTGAGAGCTATTGAGTTCTGCTTCCTGTTGCACCAGGGAATTACTGCAAAACCCAGAATGAAACAACATCCTGAAGTGCTCTTCCTATCTATACTGCATCCGACCCAATCTAAGTCTGTAAACCCTTGCAATTTCAAGCCCCATTCAAAATCATATCGTAGACCATATCCCACATTGCCACGTAAGTATCTGAGCACATGTTTTGCAGTAGTCTAGTGAATTTGGCTCGGTTCGCACATGAACTGACTGAGGGCATTCAAATCAAAACAAATATCTGGTTTGGTGTTTGTTAGATACATCAAGGACTCAATCAACTGGCGATACATGGTGGGATCAATCAAATTTGAATCTGAAGCAGAATCTCTCAGCTTCTTCAAATTTGCATCCATCGGAGTAGCTATGGACTTGCAGTCCAACATTTTGAATTTTTTCAGTATATCTATGGTGTATTTTCCTTCACCTAGGAAAATCTCCTTTTGCCTCTGCCATACTTCTAATCCCAAGAATGCATGAATCCAAGATCCTTCATTTCGAACTCAGAGGCGAGTTTCTTCTTACACCATATGATAAGTTTCTCATTTCCAGTGAGAAGCAAGTCATCAACATATAGTACCAAAATCAGTGGCTCATCATGCACAACCTTGTAGTAAAGGTTGGGGTCTGGATCACTATTGGTGAATCCCAGACTCACCAGGAATCCGTCTATTCGTCCATACCAAGCATGAGGTGCTTGCTTGAGTCCATATAAATCTTTTTTCAGCTTGCATACGTGAGACTCCTTTCAATGGACAACAAACCCTTTTAACTGTCACAATTGGATAAATGGGATCGATGGGTTCATCTTTACTTGCTAACTCATTCTAAACTGGCGAGGGAGATGATCTCATCTCCAATTCCTCATCATCGATCTCCATGTCTGATCCTCTGCCTTTCCCGACAACCATTTCTTCTTCAAAGGTCACATCCCTTCTTACTTTGATCTGTCTGGATCCCGGGATATAAATTTTGTAGGCCTTTGAGGATTCACTATATCCCACGAAAGTTCCCTCCTTGCCTGAAGATTCTAACTTCCTCCTTTTCTCCTTAGGCACATTAATGTAGACTGGACAACCAAAGATTCGAAGGTGACCCACTTCTGGTTTTTCTTTTGTGAAAGCTTCTTCCGGGGTCATGTTCTTTTCTACCTTATGTGGGCATATGTTCTGTACATATACAACTGTTCTGGATGCTTCTGCCCATAAGAACATAGGTAGACTTTGGTCATGTATCATGGCTTTGGTTGCCTCAACAATTGTTCTGTTCTTTCTTTCAACGACCCTGTTTTGCTCGGGGTTGTAGGGAACTGTGAGCTCCCTCTTAATTCCTGCTTCCTTGCAGAAATCATTGAATTTTGTAGAGGTGTATTCTCCACTATTATCTGATTTTGGAATCTTGATCCTTTACCCTGACAAATTCTTGACTTGTGCTTTGAATTCTTTGAACTTGATGAGTACTTCCTTGGATTCCTTGGTTGAGAAAGTATATCCAAGTCTTCTGTGAGAGTAATGATATCCTCCCAATGAAGCAACTGTCATTGGGTTGCACTAGTCAGAGTGCACTAGATCTAGGATTTCTTTGGATCTGTTGTCACTATTTGGGAAGGATTTCTTGGCATTCTTGCCAAGTGCACATCCTCTACATGTTCCATCATGGTCTACTTGTAGTACTGGTATACCTATAACAATATTCTTTACCGTTGGTAGGGCTCTGTAATTTGTATGAGCTAGTCTTCAACAATGTTGCAAATATCGTGTACGGGAAAATATCGACGAGGTCCTGGAAAGAAACTTATCGAAAATATTGGTGGAAAATATCAGAAATTATCGGAAAATATTGACAAAAATAAACTTAGAGTTAAAGACTTGTGAAAATATCGGACAAATCGACAACAGGAAAAACTTGGAAATATTGAGAGAAATCAGAGATATTTGCAACACTGGTCTTTGGTACCATAGCTCACCCATACTTGCAAAGTCATTGACAAGGGCTTGGACTGGTACTGTGTTCAGTCGATTCAAGCTCCCCTCTCTCATACCAATTACCTTGGCTGTGTCCATGCTTGAGTTCTTTTGCCAAGCAAGTACTTTTCCTTATGAAAATGCTACTTTATATCCTTTGTCTTCTAAGGCTGAAATAGAAACAAGATTTCTTTTCATACCAGGTACATAGAGCACATCACTTAAGTGTAGAGTATACTTAGATTCTAGCTGAAGGGAGGTGGCCCCAGATCCCTTCACAACGTAGTTAGCATCATCTCCAAGTACAACACGGAGACGAGAATCTTTCTCAACTACTTCTGAGAGATTTTCTTTATATCATGTCATGTGTTTAGATGCACCACTATCTATGAGCCAAGTATCACTAGTGGTGGGAACTATACCTGATAGAGCTGATATGAAGAAGAATTTTGTACGATCTTCATTCTTCTGTTTCTTGTGATGATCTTCTTCTACTTTTGGTTCTGGGACCTTTGCATCTACAAATTGTAATAGTCATTTTCAAGGAAAACCCTAGACTTCTTGGAAATGAAGTTGGAAGTCCCTTCTAGACGATCTTCAACCTTCATGCTGATCATCTGTAGATCTGGATCTGAAACCCTAGTAGAGACTAGGTCAAAACTGAAGCTTGGAGTTTTGGAAAATTGTCTCCACTGATAAATGCACCCTATAGAGGTGAGTTGAGAAGTGGTAGAGTCGAGCCAAAACTGTGGAGGGAGTAGGTAAAAAACTGAAACCCTAATTTCTGTTGTAGCTGTAGAATTAGGTCAAAAATTGAAAAAACTCGGAATTGAATTCTTTTTTCACCAAAAGATGCACTCTCCTTAGAGAGAAATTCGGAAGGCTCTTTTTCTGCCAAAAGGTTGAGTGAAGACCTTGAAAGATGAAACCCTAGTTCTAACAGGTTTTTGACGGAGTTTCAGCAATGACTTCTTCTAGCACTGCTCTGATACCATGTTAGATTTTCATAAGATTATAGTAGTATATCTTAATTGTATTTATCAATAGGATCACTAGAAGATAGACAAAGCACGGAACAATAACACGAGAATAACATGAGTATTTTATCCTGGGAAACCAAATGGGAGAAAACCCAACAACCTTCGTTTAGAGATGATAATTCTGACATCCAAGAATTCCTTGAATGAATTCTTTGGCCATCCTCCTTCTTGCTTGCTTCTGTTACATCACCTCCCTTTGTCACATTACTTTCTTTTGCAATTTCACCAAGCATATCCCCTTCACCTTCCTCCATGACTATATTCTGTGCTTCCTCCATTATTTCATAACTTGCATTTGACATATACTATTGATCTTTCCCTTCCATCAACCAGTCATTGCACATTTCATTAGTCATCATAATTTCAAAACCATTCACTAAACTTGCATGTGAAATTACTTTTACCTTTGTTTCAACTATTCTTGATTCTCTCAAGAACTCTTTGTCATTCGTCATCGACAATTGATTACTGACTTTTTCTTTTCGACCTCTGAATGGGTGAAGATTGTGCCTCTTTCCATTCATTTCAAAGGAATACACATTCCTTTTCCCCTCATGCACTTCATTTCTGTCAAATTGCCAAGGCCTACCTAATTAAATATGACAAGCATCCATTTCAATTATGTCACGTCTTACCTTATCCCGATAATTCCCAACTTGGAATTCTACTTCGCATTGTTCATCCACCAGAACTTGATGACCTTTTTGCAATCATGCAACTCTGTATGGTTATCATTGGTTCTGTTAGATTGTGCTTGCTGATTTGAATTGCTAGCTTCTCCCTTCTGCTGCTGTTCCTTTCTTTCAGAGCCCTTCACCCTTGTTCTCTGACTCTTCTTTCTCATCAACTTGTCTTCAGCTTTCAATGCGTCCTGATAAGCTTCTTCCACAGATCTCAATGACATTAAACTCAATTCATCCTGAATATCAAATTTTAAGTTATTTACATACTTGGAAACTCTCTCAGGTGTATCCTCTATATGACTTGATCTAATATTCACTTCATAAAATCCCTCTGTAAATTCCCTAACAATCATCATCTTTTGTTTAAGATTTTGCATTTTCCTAAACAAAATTAACTGATAGTCTTTTGGAAGGTATTTACCTGTCAACTTAGCAGTCATTCTGCTCCAACTGTTGAGCTTGGCTTTGTTCTTCAAGACCCTTTCCTCTTGCACTCCATCCCACCATAGAGGTGCATGCCCTCTCAACTTTGTGACAACAAACGTCACTTGCTTGTCCTCCTTCACCTCATCATAATCAAAATGCTTGTTCAAGGCATTGATCCAGTCTATCAACTCCTCTGGATCCAAACTTCCACTGTATATGGGTACCTTTGCCTTTGAACCTGAACCTACACCAAAGATCAACTTCAACAACCTTATCTCTGGGGTTTCTGCAACTGTTTCCTCTTCCTCTTCTTCTGGTAATTCCTCATCACTAGTATTCCCTGTGTGCTCACGATGTCTAGAAGCTTCTAAGGCTTCAAGCCTTGCGTGCAAAGTCCTTATCTCCTCTCTCAACTCTTCATTAGCAACAGGTCGGCCTCTTCTTCCACGACCTCTTCCAACTCTGACATCCATTTCCTGGCACAACAATTCACCTCTGGATACTTTCTTCTCGTTAGTAGCAACCTGTTCTGTTTCTATTAGCAATTTAGGAGTAAAAACAATTCTTCCTTCCTTGCAAGAAGAGAAAACTCATATTCTAACAAATTTAACCAATTTTAGAAACAAACCTGCTTTGATACCAAAAATTTGGTTAAGGGATAGTGAGCTTCTAAGAACTCTACCAAAGACTCCACTAAATTTAGTGTGGGTACAAATTCAGAAAGATGTGCAACAAATATACACACAGGCACCTCTACTAATTTTAGGCTTCCACTACTTTTGACAGGAACAAACTCTACCAAACCTCTGTCTCACATTAACTAAATTTGGTAGCCCATTGGCCATGTGCAAAAGCTTCTTTGTTTCTCCTTCTGGTCGATAGAGAGTCCTCTATAGATTTGTGGACGTCCAACTCGAGGTAACGTGGGTGCCGAGGAGCTCTCTATGCCATATGCAGAGAAGAATTTCAAGCACCCAACACTTCGATAATACAAATACTTGTTGGGTGTTGTTGAGGCCTGGAAATTCGCAGGAAACAACAGCAAGGGATTCTCCCCAGTCAACGTTCCCAACTAGCCCGTGACTGTTTGGTGTAGGGAATCCGTCCGGTTTGCGGTCCGACCACCGTAGGTCAAGAAACAAAAATAAAAGGTTTTACCAGTTGCGGCCCTGTCCACCGTGTATATTTTTGTATTTTGACTTTAAGTATGATATGCAGGTGCCTATCTAAGATGCAGATTGATAGAGAATACGAGGAGCAGTCACAATGTGATGCGCAGGTTCTTACCTCTCGTCTTAAACTCTCTCGCATCTGAATCACACACAACAAGAAATTAAAACTAACTACCTAGCCTATCCCTAGGGAGCAAAATTATCATTCATTAATGAGTAATGTGTATTGTGCATGCATTATAAAGAGAAATTACAGATAGCTGATATTCCTTCCTACAACACATGAACGATTAAAGATATTTAGACAATTAGATAGCCAATTGTTTATGAACAACATGCATTACTCATGGTG
Source organism: Pseudotsuga menziesii (assembly GCA_001517045.1). Taxonomy (NCBI): domain Eukaryota; kingdom Viridiplantae; phylum Streptophyta; class Pinopsida; order Pinales; family Pinaceae; genus Pseudotsuga; species Pseudotsuga menziesii. The sequence goes on along the minus strand of LPNX011019518.1, from coordinate 165,777 downwards.
GTAATTTCACAGAATAAACCAGAAATCATTCAAAAAAGAACATAGGCTCTAAGAGTTAGAACGATCTCACAGTTAATGGACAAAACTGGAAAAACGAAATAGTTCATCTTTCACCAATCCATAGCATAGCATTTGAATATTCCACCAAGCTTTCTCCAACAGGCAAACTGTAATTATCTATTGCAAAAGGAAATAGTTCTTCTTACAATATGTCTTCACAAATCTAACTGGGAAAAAGTCTCTTATTCCCTCTAATTCTCCTATACTTATACAACAAGCAAAACTCTTGGGATGCCCCCTCATGACCTTTGGGCTCCCCCCAACCGTTTAATCTCACAATTTTGTCCTTTTGTGAGTGCTGATGATTCATACAAACGTTACATTTCAGATTTAAAAGAAAAACAATTTTATAAAAAAGGGCCAGCTTGGTAACTGTCGAACTTTCCCAAGCCCGAGCTTCTGCTTCTATTGATTATGCTCAGTGATCCGTTGGTCCCTTGCTGGATCCTGTAGAGCTTAAACCTGACTTTTTTCTTCTTTTCTCTGCTTCTGCTTCTTTGTTCCTCAACCACTTCCTTCCTTGCTGCCTACCTTCTACTTTGTATTTTAAACACGTCTTACTCACAGTAATCGTCCTGTCATAAACACAAACTGTTCTTAGCCCATTTATCGTTGACAGAGTACACAAAATGTGTCAAAACATACATCCCGTAAAATGAACTTTAATGCATGATAACGCAAAGAAAAATCCGGCGAGTTCATATCCTAAAATCACAAGCCCAAAAGACAGATTCTTTAGTTCAAGCGAGGTTGCATATGGACTATTTGACATCCTTCGAAGAAAACACCAAAAATGACACAGTAACCGCCATAGAAAAAAAAAAGAAAGTGGAAGCACACAAGAAAGGCGGGAAAATACTGAGCATCAGGCGAAAATACGAACTCACCTCGGCGGGTGGAAAACTATGGATCGGACGATTAGTTCGTCAAGGAGCCACAACGGCGGGAGATGGATAGACTACGGGCTCCGCGGCAAAACAACATATCGCTAGTCGGAGGCTCGGAAGACTAAACCGCATTCGTCAACCGTCGGAGAGATGACGCACTGAGCAGCCGCAACGGCGGGAGAACAATTTACTATGGCTTCCGCAATACTAGAAAACGCTGGCGAAATAAACACTAAACACTGCAGCGTCGGACATCGGAAAGACTATGGCATCGGATGATTAGTGCATTGCGCAGCCGCAATGATGGAAGACGGGAAGACTACGGGCTCCACGGCAAAATAAAGCATATCGGAGAGCGGAAGAACTAAGGACTACGGAAGAATAGTCCTATTCACAGCCGCGACGGCGGAAGAGCATCAGACTGCGAGTTCCTCGGTCAACATAAAACATCGGCGAAAGGAAAAATTATATGGCGGATGGTTAGTCTGCTGAGGAGCCGCAACGGCGGACGACAGGAAGACTATGGGCCCTGCGGAAAAATAAAACATCGGCGGTCGACAACTCTATAAGTCGGATGGTTAGTCCGTTCCAGAGCCGCTGTTGCGGAAGACAAAAGCACTACGGCTTCCGCTTTACTGTCCAAAAACTTCCGGCAGCGAAAATTTATCAAAAAAAAAAACAAAGTATTAAGCGTTCAAAGATTTAGGCTGGGGAGTGATGAAAATAGTTCGTCTAACCTCCGAAACAGTGACAACAAAGAGAAACAAGCTCCGACTCGAACGTAAATAGACTTTCGATAGCGATGAGGGAAATCATTCAGACCAAAAAGACATCGTTTTCAAAACTCTACTATTAATGCGTTTGCCGACAGGAAGCGGTTTTCCGAAAAGCATGAAAGCAATTGACATCACTTCAAACCAAACTGTAGCAGAGGGAAGAATAAAACAGAGTTCATGAATCCACACACTCCTAGGCAAGATGAAAATAAAAAAGGAGGGTCCAAAATTTCAAAAAATTTGGGAGAAAAGTTGCAGCTGCAACAGGTGTATCAGTTGTAACCGAGTGCATTCACTTCTTCACCCTATTTGAGAGTTGAATGCAATTTGGTTTGACCCCTGGAGTAGATCACATTCCAAAACAAATCGAACCCTTTTTAGAGCAATTTATGAAGTACAGAGGTATGCAGAGATGTCAACTCTTATAGACATTGCTAGGTTAGATCACTGCTAATTATCAGACAATAAGAAATCGCTCCTCTATTTGTAATATGCCCGACTACAATTCTTCTGAGCGGTCGACATGCTAACTGCCAGATGCCTGGTTCTTCTAAAACTTTGTCTGACTCCCACACTTAGAAAACTCCTTCATTTTCTTTAGAAATTCTATCGATTTAAGCTATAAACTGGCAACAAATGAATGAAATCTACTCCTGCATTTTCTTTAGAAACTCTATCAATTTAAGCTATAAACTGGCAACACTTAGAAAACTCCTGCATTTTCTTTAGAAATTCTATCGATTTAAGCTATAAACTGGCAACAAATGAATGAAATCTACCTCCTCTAGACTGCAAATACTTAGTCTGTATATACATTTGACTATCTTTGGCAATCAAGAAATAAAATAGCGCCAGACATAACTAGGAAACCACTGGTTCGATTAAGCTATTCAGACTCGATTTCAATAGAATCATAAACAAAATTCACTTATTTTATTCAAATTGGATTCCATAGCCTGAACCACATACATAGATCGATTTATAGAGAACAAATACCATATTTCGATCTCTATTTGCTCAAGAAAACAACCTGTTTCTGAGCCCTTCTTTTTCGATCTCTTTCGATTGTTCGAGCTATTCAAGTTATCTAAAAGCTGCCCTACAATTGATTTCTACTCGGTTTTAAATACAAAGAGAATTCTGTTCTCAAATCCTTGGAAATAGGATTGAGGGCCTAACAAACTTATGATTCATATTTCTGTTTCCTATACCTAATGCTAAAAAGACTCAACACAACTGTTCTTATCCTAACTATTACACTTGGAAATGATCGAGAGTCCTTTTCCATTTACTCAATCTTCTATTCTAATAAAACAAAAATTACAAGTGAGACTCTAAGTCTCTTCTAGAAAGTTCAATTTGACTTTGTGAAGTCACAAGTGACTTCACCATTTGGGCCTATGCTCCTGCATTAGTCAAACTGACATTGAAGCAAACACTGAAGCGTAATGAGGTGGTGCTAAAACTTGTGATTGCAGGACGCTTCAACTCCTCGTTTTTGGTGTGCCTCTTCATGAGGCTAAGAACAAAAGCATGGTTGTATATGAATTTGGGGATGCTTCTAGCTTGATCAATCACCTCCTTGATGAAGTGAATTTTCCCCATATTCTCCAGCATCAAATCAATACAATGAGCAACGCATGGAGTCCAAAACAAAGTGGAGTATCTCTCCATAAGCATCTTACCATCAACCACATAATTAGCTGCATTATCTGTAATAATTTGCACATTGTGCACCTTGATATCCTGTATGAACCCTTCAATCAACTCACATAAGAGTGCTACACCTTTTACATATGCTGATGCATCTATTGATTTAATAAACATCATACCTCTAGGACAATGTACCAAGAAGTTGATAAGGGTTCTACCCTTACCTTTTGTCCTACCATTAGACATGATTGTGCAACTAGTGGTCTCCCGTGACTACTAGAACTCCTCCAATCTAGAACTGATGTCCTTCTTTTCTGCTTGAATGATTGGCCCTTGCAACTCCTCAAAGGTGGCACTTTTATACCCTGGGTCAACTACTGCAATGGCATCACACATCTGCTGCAAAAATGGATTTTTTTTACAATGGTGAGAGGTATGTTACTCCAGTAAAGACACCCCCCCATAACCTTGTCGGCTTGTACCTTTTAACTTTTTTTTTATAATTGAACTGATAGAAGGTTGTGCTCCAACTCTTGTTCGTGGAACAAAATGGGATGAGGACCCCCCCCTCTCAATAGGTGAATTAGTACCCGCACCGACATTGGTAGACATTGATACCCCTGAACCTCTTGTTAGCCCAAAGCTGCAAGCTTAGCTCTGTTTGCTGCAATCTTGTCCTTCTTTTTGTTCTTTTCATTCACCGAGTCATGTGCATATCTCATGATATGTGATGTTAGTACATAGGCTAACATCGTGCTCAGGGAGTTTAGCTAGATGGTACTTCAACCTTCTAATCCCTCTCGCCATGTGATACCCACACAATTTACATTTCAAATTATGCTTGTTTGTCCCATCCTCTGGTTCACCATATTGCTAGAAAGGGTCCAAAGGCTTTGGCATTTTTGCAAAGGGAATGACAACCTCAACTTTCAAGAGTCAAAATGCAAGCATAGGGCACAAAAAACAGAAAAAATACATTAAACCCTTTTGAAAAAAATAGCAGCAGATTGGTTTAAAAAATTAGACCTTTAAATTTATATATTTTAGCCATGGAAAATGAGAACAAGAGGGTGGCTAAAAACCTAAGAAAACAAGTTTGTTGTTCCATTGAAAAAATCCCTTACATTGTGACTGTTTTTCATATTTATGGGCATGGAAATCATTGTCAAAATGACAAAAAAAGAGAAATCTAGGCAGAGAAAAATGCAAGCAAACATGCAAACAATCCATGGAAAAGATGGAAGAAACAACATGATACAATGTACATACCAGTGAGAGGATGATTGACTTGGTTGGTTGGAATCTTGAACCCTTGCTCCACAAAAATCCTTGATGGTGATGTAAAATGATGTTTGGATGCCTCCACAATGGTTGTTGGTCTCAAATTACCTTTCTCCCTACTTCTCCAACCAGAAAATGAAAGTAATATGAAAAAAAAACGCCCCTTTACCTCTTTATGCCACAGATCCCACAATCTGGGCGCTTTTTTCTATCATGGTGGCAAAAATTGGGAAAAAGCGCGTTGTTTTGGAAAAAAACGTGCTTTAATCAAATTAAAAAAATTGCAAATTTTCCTCGCCGAAAAATCAGCTTGAGGAAAATATCGCAAAAAGTGCTATTTTTTGCCGATGTTTACTCAACTGATTAAAACTGGACTTGGGCTTTTCAATCTGGAAACTTAAGAAAATACATTAATATTTCCTTGAGTCCATATATGTACAAAATCATGTTTGGAAGGGTAAAATTTGCTTCCAAAGTCTTCTGATAGTCAAATGATGATGAAAAGAATGTATGCTTTGTTGGCTGGTCTTCTTGACCAGGTCAAATTGCCCCTTTGACTAGGTCAAACTACACCTTATGACCAAGTCAAACTTTTGAAAAAGTTAACTTTGATCAAAGCTGGTCAAAATTGTCCAATGAATCTGTGGACTTTTGAGTACTGTTGGAAGGAGGATTTATCATTTTTTATTTTTTGGAATGATGAAGTATTTGAAGTATATATTTACATACTATGATTGTTCACTATGATTGTTCATATGACTCATCACATAGCTTTAAAACATAGATCATGCTACATAAGCTTCATACGGAATGTGAGGTTAATGTTTTATGATCACATTAAAATCTTTACAAAGATTAAATCTCCTTTGGATGAAGTGGATGGATATTCGAAGGTTGACTGATTGACTCAAGATAAGGGGTTGGGGAAACCTATGTGATCTTCACCACTAGTGCAAACAATAGGGATGTGTGCCTTGAAAAATGGGTGTTGTGCCTTGAAAAATGGGTGATGTGTGCTCTTATGTCTCCTTTTGACCTTAGCTAGCCTCCCTTCATTCTTTTTCTTTTCTCTTTTTCTCTTTTCTTTTTGCACTTTCGTTTTTTTCTTTTGATCTTTTCTCTTTTTGCTCTTTTCTTTGGATAAGAGTTGAAAGTTACTGGCCCTAGATACCTTTTTGGTACCAATGATGACATGGCCTTAGCTCCGTTGCCAATGACTGTAGGCCTGATGGAGTTGCCACAATAATGCTTGGTGAGAGCAATTATGCTTAACCTCTTAATTCAAGGAGTGACTTACACTTCCAATCGCTTATCATTTTCATGATACATAGCATAGGGGGACTTTGTTGTGGTTTTAGGGAATAATAACTCAATGGTAACTCTTCCTATTTAGTAGCAATTAGTCCCAGGGTTTTACAAGTGAGTCTCCTGAACCATCGCAAGATTCACTACAACACAAGCAGGCTCGAGACACAGGGAAGACACAGAGGCATTCTTGGTGAAGCAGACATAGAGGGGGAAGTGAAGGGTCAATCTATCTTCCTTTAGCCAATGGGATTTTGAGACTAAGGTGGAGTGGTATGGAGATGCAGATAAGGTCAAGTGTGGAGCCAAAGGAGAGTTATAATCTATACAAAGACCATGGGCCGTTAGATAATGTTGTGTACATAACACAACAATCTCTACTTAGTGTTAGCCTATGAATGACTACTAGCTATACTAATCAAGAATCAATCATTGTGAAGTAACCTGCAACATCTTGTGATACATCATCAATCCAAAGCATAATCCATAAATCAATTCTCATTCATGACATGACATCACATGAGTGCATAACATGGCATCATCTCAAGGTATAATATGGCATAAACTGCTAGCATCTCTTCACTGAATGCACTGAACTTTGGGTCTTAGCCTGATCTTTGAAGCAAAAATATGGGAAAAATCCCCATAGACAAAGTGGTATAACATGACCAAAACAAGGCAACATCAATCATCGGATGTAGGCATGCTGAAATTTCCATTGGAATATAAGTGAAAGTTCTTAAGGTTGCATACACTATGAATAACATCAAACTCTTGCCATGCATGGCAAGTCCTCCTACAATCCTATTCTATCCATGCTAGGATACGGCTTGTGAATGTTGAATTTTTAATACCTTGGAAGTTGTTCCCCTAAGTGACTTTTGCCTAAGTCACTAGGAAAAGAGGTTAAGTCACTTGGACTTTATATTAATGACTTGAGATGAGCATTAAATGCACTTTAGAGAATAAAGTGTACTTTAAGTAAAAATTTAAAAAGTGAGTGAATTAATTTTTAATTTGTGGAGAAAAGTGATTTTATCACAACCACTCATCTAATCTAATCTGTGCCCTTGGATTAGATGGCTTTTCACTCACCCTAATTGTTTTAACTTTTTACCTAAAAGGCAAATTTTCCAAGTGTAGAGGCACTTTTGCATTTTAAGAGAGAGAGAGCCAATTTATGAGAAAGAGGGAAAAACACAGTTGGAGCAATTTTCCTTTTGGCACGAAAATTGAGGTGAAAAAAATAGCAGCTTGGCACGAAAATCGAGGAGGCAGCAAGAGCATTTATTACAGCCTGTCGTATAGTACCATATAGTATGGATTCTGTACAGGGCATGAAAATCGAGGTAGTGTTTTTGACACAAAAATCGAGGCAGTGGGTTTGGGCACAATTTTCGAGGCAGTGGGTTTGGGCACAATTTTCGAGGCAGTTCTATATAGAACAGGTCGTACAGTCTTGTAGCAGCACGAAAATCAAGGAGGGTAAAAACAAAAATTTTCTGAGTTTGCAAATTATTGTGTTTGCACGAAAATCGAGGCAAATTTTCTATCTTTCGGTTGAGATAAGTTGTGACTGATATTTTTGTCTATTGCTGTGTTTTTCAAAGATAAATAAAGATTTTCTCTCTCATAGGTTTTCCGCGGAGGTTGGGGTTTTTCCTGGGTCATTGGACCAAAAATTTATTTGTCTGAATATTTATGTGTGAATGTGTTTTTGTTAGATTTTTTATCGTTTAATCAATATGATCTAGGATCTTATCTGAGAGAATAACATGCACAACAATAATCACAAGAGACAAGAGACAAAGATTTTTCCTCGGGGAAACCATAAAGGAGAAAACCTCGCAACTTCCTCAGAGATAGAATGAGCACCAATAGCAAAAGTAAAACCCAAAAGTACAAAGATGATCTTTGACAGCTGTTCTCTCTCTCACTTGTGCAAATTGCTACTCTCTCACTCATGCGATATTGTTGAGTGAGTGTGTTCTCCAAATAGAGAGGCTCACTCTCTATTTATACTTAATTACCACTTGACATTTACCCTACAGGGCCGACTTCTCGAGGAGAGTCTAATAACCCTAATATAACTCAATTGTGGGGTTTAATGCCCCGACTTACAATGGAGGGTTAACCTCAATGACTTTACATGACTTAATTATATTAATGACTCTCCTGATCGGAGGAACAAACATCTCCGTTGGGGTACAATAAAATACAATACGAAATATACAAGTGAAGACATTCCGAAGTTACAAATACATTAAAACTCCCTCTTAACTAGGAAGATATTCTCTTGACACAGTTCATCAGCACAAGTCTTCGTCACTGGATCATCATCAAAGCTGGATCATCATAACTAGATCATCATCATCACTGGATCATTATTATCACTGCTACTGCTATCTCGAGCAAATGGTGCTATCTCTCAAATCTACTCATCATAGGAAGTTCTACAGAGCCAACCCTTTTTCATACTGGATGTAGGCCTAGCCTCCATGTAGGTCTTCATCTACACTGCCAGCCCTTTTTCATGTTGGATGTCGGCCTAGCCCTTTGCCAGGTCTTCATCTACAGTGCCAACCCTTTTTCATGCTGGATGTAGGCCTAGTCCTCTGCCAGGTCTTCATCATCTCTGCAAGCAAACCATCAAGTAGGTACATCTTAGGACTTATTATATGCCTCTTGCAAAACCTGCAAGATCTCTCAGGACTGATTATATGCCATTGCAAAACCTGAAGGAGCATCCCAGGACTGATTACATGCCTTGCAACACCTGTGTACCCTACTATTACCTCATCATCTTTAGATCATCTCATTGTCACACGGAGCACAACCCAGATACACATAACACAACACTTACATCAACGACCATGGGAAGCCAAGCCTGCCACCATGTCGGAAAGGCTTCTCAGCACTTACATCAATGCACATGGGAGGTCCATCCTGCCACCATGTCGGAAAGGCTCTCAACACTTGCATCAACGCACATGGGAGGCTCAGCCTGCCACCATGTCGGAAAGGCTCAACACTTACATCAACGACCATGGGAGGCCCAACCTACCACCATGTCGGAAAGGCTCTCAACACTTACATCAATGCACATGGGAAGCCCAACCTGTCCCCATGTCGGAAAGGCTCATGTGTATCTACGTCTTTTGGGCTCATCACTTCCCCTTGCAGGGAACCTCGATCTGAAGAACACCAAGCTTCTGTCTGAAGTACTCAAACTTCACTTTGGCTAATGACTTGGTCAATATATCAGCTATCTGCTCGTCTGTCGCAACATAATGGAGCTTCACTGCTTCGCTCTGCACCATATCCCTGATATAGTGATATTTGATCTCGATATGCAACTTGTCATGGAACATCGGGTTCTCCGAAAATTTGACACAACTCTGGTTGTCGCAATACATACAAGTAGCATCCAACTGGAGATCAAACAAATCAGACAGTAGCTTCCTTAGCCACATTGCCTCACAACTAGCCGAACATGCTGCGACATACTTTGCTTAGGCTGTACTCAGTGCTACGCAACACTGCTTCCTGCTAAACCAAGAGATCACACTTGATCCCATACTGAAGTAGCACCTCGAAGTGCTCTTCCTATCAATGGCACTGCCTGCCCAATTCGAATCCACATAAGCTTCCAGGTTAATCTTCTGATTCGCATCATACTAAAGCTCACAATCAACTGTACCCTTCAGGTACCTCAGAATATGCTTTGCAGCAATTAGGTGAACATGCCTCGGATCTGTCAGGAATTGGCTCAATGTGTTCACAACAAAGCAAATATCTGGTTTTGTATTCGTCAAGTACATCAAGGATCTAATCATTTGACGATACATCGTGGCATCAACCGACTTTGATGAAGAATCACTCAATAGCTTTAGGTTCGATGCCATAGGTGTGGTCATGGCCTTGCAGTCCATCATATCAAACCTCTTCAGGATCTCCACTGCATACTTCCCTTGTCCAAGGGAGATTCCATCTGCACTCTGCCATGCCTCCATTCCTAGAAAGTAGTGCATCATCCCCAAGTCCTTCATCTCGAACTCGATAGCAAGCTTCCTCTTTGTGTCATCAATCAACCCATCCTCACCTGTCACAAACAGGTCATTTACATAAAGTAGGAGTGTCATTGGGTTCCCTTCCTCAACCTTGTAGTAAAGGTTGGAATCTGCTTTACTCTTGGTAAAGCCCAAATTAGTAAGGAAGTTGTCAATCCTGCCATACCACGACCTAAGTGCCTATTTCAAGCCGTACAAGGCTGCCTTCAATTTGCACACATGAGTCTCCCTATCACGTGTCTCAAATCTGAGTGGCTGCTCCACGTACACTTCCTCTTCCACTACACCATTCAAGAATGTGGTCTTGGCATCCATCTGGTGTATCTTCCATTTCATCACTGCAACCAGAGCAAGTACTGATCTGATGGAAGTGTATCTGGATACAAGTGCAAAAGTTTCTTCATAATCTATCCCTTCCTTCTGGGAGAAGCCACGTGCCACAAATCTCGTTTTATATTTGATGACAACATGTTTGATCTTGTAGATCCACTTGGAAGTCACAACAAACTTCCCTTCTGGTCTCGGGACCACATCCCAGACATCATTCTTCATGATCGACTGGTACTCCTCGATCATAGCATCTTTCCATTCTTTCTTTTCTGCCGCTTTTTCATAGTTGGAAGGTTTTATATCAATGATGTCACACAGTAGGGCTACATAACTGGAGTATGGCCTAGGTCTCTTCCTTTCTCTGTGTATTCCTTTTGGAGCGCCATATGTTTATGCACCTAGGATAGCCTCTCGTACCCATGCTGGTTTCCTCTTGTAAGAATTTTTCTCATGGGGTGGATCTATAGGTTCCTGAGGTTCTTCCATTTCTCGATCTTCTTCCGTAGTTGCTTCATTCATTGTTGTATCTCAGATCCTAGGTACTTCTGTTTCTTCAAGGTCTTCAACTGGTCTCTTTCTGGATTTGTTGTAACCTAAGTCTTCGTCAAATGTCACGTCCCTGCTGATGTTGATCTTCTTGAATACTGGGAAATATATTCTGTAAGCCTTCGAGCTTTCACTATATCCCACAAATATACCCTTCTTTCCTGAAGGATCTATCTTTGTCCTCTTTTCTTTTGGAATGTGTATGTACACCGGGTAGCCAAATATTTTGAGATGGCTGGCTTCTGGTTTCTTGCCAGAGAAGACTTCTTTTGGTGTTTTGTTCTCAAGTACTCTATGCAGAGTATGATTCTGTACATACACAACTGTCCTAGCAGCTTCTGCTGATAGATGCATAGGACGATCCTGATCATGAAGCATTGCCTTTGCTGCTTCCATAATCGTTCTATTCTTCCTTTCTGCAACTCCATTCTGTTGTGGATTATATGGAGTGGTCAACTCCCCCTTAATCCCTGACTCTCTACATAATTCCTTGAATTATCTGATCGAAAGGTCTTGATTTTCTTCTCTGTGTGGTTCTCGATCAAGGCTTTGAATTACTTGAACTTACTGAATACTTCATCCTTGCTTTTCAAGAAATATATCCATGTCTTCCTAGAAAAATCATCAATGAAAGAAACATAATATACATACCTACTTAATGAACTGGACGACATCGGATCGCATGCATTGGAGTGGATAATTTCCAAGATTCTTTTTGCCTTGCTCTCGCTACTTGGAAATGTCTTCTTTGTGTTCTTTCCCTTCTCACATCCTTTGCAAACGCCTTCATGCTTTGCCTGTATTTTTGGAAGACCTTCAACAACTTTGCTTGCAAGTGGTAGTTGTTATAGTTGATTTCACCACTTCAGGTGAATTACACTTTGTATGGCCTTCCCCTGCCCCACTGCAGACTCCTTAGACCCCTTGGACCATTTTTTGTCCTTTGATGTTTTCCTAACCATCCCTAAAAACACGTGAAAAATGATACACATGACTTTTAAACCTATAATCGCGTATATACGCAGGTTTGACCACTAAAACCGTGTACATCGGGATGTGTACAAAATCCAAATCCTTTTGGAGTTTTCCTTGACATGGATTCGACTCACTTGACTCCTGGCCTTCCCTATGCCTTGAGATCGCTCGGATTCGACCTTTCATTACCCCTTTGAAAAGCTATATAAGGAATTCCTTGGTACATTGAAGGAATATGAGAGAATTGAGAGCAAAGAAACTATAGTCCATTGTTGCCGGAACTTATGCTTGAGTCTGCATCCCTTTGTCCCTTGGAGCACTTTTGTGTTCTTCCCAAGCTTGCCTTTTGCTAGTGAGCTTGCTATCGAGAGATGGAGGATTGAAGTGGTGGAGCCCCAAGTGGGGGATTCAATTTCTCCGATTCGCAGGCGTGCCGACAGAGGTTGTATCTATTGTAATCTCTGATTTTTATTAATAGAAATATCTTTTCCTGTCCAATAATGTGTGTTTGAATGAATATTTTATTCATGGGATTATGTCAAATGCTTATACATTATTGATTATATATGCTAGAATAGATCTAACACCATGATATATAGAATGCTTGTATTGTTTACTTCTTGTTGAGGAACATACAACTTGACTCCAGAAATCAATCCTTTCCAATATGCAATAGAAATTAAATGTCTAACACTAAAGGATCAGACCTCGTACCTTACTCCGGACAGTTGAAGTAGATTCTCGTTGAGCTTTCCAACTTCAGCTTGAATTGATAGATTACTTCCTCAACAACAAGTAAACAATACAAGCATACTATATATCATGGTGTTAGATCTATTCTAGCATATATAATCAACAATGTATAAACATTTGAAATCATCCAAAGGATAACATATTCATTCAAACACACATTATTGGACAGGAAAATATATTTCTATCAATATAAATCAGAGATTACAATAGATACAAACTCTGTTGGCACGTTTGCGAATCAGAGAAACTGAATCCCCCACTTGGGCCTCCACCACTTCAATCCTCCATCTCTCGATAGCAAGCTCACTAGCAAAAGGCAAGCTTGGGAAGAACACCAAAGTGCTCCAAGGGACAAAGGGATGCAGACTCAAGCATAAGTTTTGGCAACAACGGACTATAGTTTCTTTGCTCTCAATTCTCTCATATGCCTTTAATGTACCAAGGAGTTCCCTATATAGCTTTTCAAAGGGGTAATGAAAGGTCGAATCCGAGCGATCTCAAGGCATAGGGAAGGCCATGAGTCAAGTGAGTCGAATCCATGTCAAGGAAAACTCCAAAATGATTTGGATTTTGTACACATCCCGATGTACGCGGTTTTCGTGGTCAAACCCACGTATATACGCGATTATAGGTTTAAAAGTCGCGTGTATCATTTTTCACATGTTTTTAGGGATGGTCAAGAAAACATCAAAGGACAAAAAATGGTCCAAGGGGTCTAAGGAGTCTGCAGCGGGACAGGGGAAGGCCATACAAAGTGTGATTCACCTGGAGTGGTGAAATCAGCTATAACAGATGCTTCCTAATGTGTGAGGTCAAAGGGGTCATACGATGGCCGAAATACATTATAAGTCCATCCCAGAAGTGGAGTGATGAAGGATCCCAAATGGAAGACCAGCCACCCAATCAGCATAATACAATAATACAACTCTGCACATAACTGCAAATACATATAGCAGTCCCGGATACATAAGAGTACAATGGCCATGAATACGCATGATACAAGATATCACATAAGTGGTCATCGCCACGTACAATATACATAGATCAGAATCTGCATGATGAAGATATACAAAGGATCATGATCTCCATAATGGCTGAAGATATATAACAGATCAAGATCTCCATAATGGCTGGAAATGTCTGACATATACTGGAATCAAGTCACGAGAGCTGAAATCTCATGAACACTTGCACGATCAAGGAGGTAGCATATATAAGATGCCACCAATCTGGAAGGTCTTCTACACAAACCGCTACGAGTACATGTCTTACTATGTGAATAGAGGTGTCAAGGTCGAACATAGTAGTCCATTGTCTGATTACCGGTCATTAAAGTATATCGTTAACAGACGCGAGATCACCCATCGATAATGAAAATGGGAATCAAGGTACTAGAGTGCAAACTAACAAGTGTAAATAAATGTGTTGAGGTCGAACACTTGAGAGGATCCATCGATCATGAGACATTGATGTATTCCCAAAGAGTGTCGATGGCGAGAGAACCTGCCACTGATGACTGCAAGTCTCAAGGCACTCAAAATGACTCTAGATTCCAATCCTAGAATAAATGATCTGAAGTTGATGGGATGAAATCCGCTGGAAGGAGGGCATTAAGGCATCCCCCATCATCCAACACGAGGTACTCAGCAAAGCTGTATAATGTGGAAGGACTCGATCATAAGGTGCACGAACCAGTAACTGTACCGGGAATGGTCGACATGCAAAGTCAAGATAACTGAGGAATGACCGACTCAAGTTTCAACTTCCTTCGAACAAGAGCATAACGGTGTATGGTGACTGAATGAAGGTAGCATAGACTCGATATACAAACTGGGACATCTCTGCGACACAGGAGGCATCGACAGAGGCTCCATGGGGACTGGAAGCTTAACCAGTCGGTGGAGATAAAGTCAGATAAATGAGTATAGCGCCTAAAGTCAAACTATAAACCCAACCAATGGATGTGATATACAGTGCTCTGTTTGAAGGTGACACAACTCGACAGCTGCCAAAGATAACATATTTCCTTGTCTGGCTTCTTGGTTTTTTGATTTTTTTGGACTTTTTCAATTATTTAAAAAGCTTGAAAAAAAATAAAATGGCTTTATAATTTACAGATTAGGAGGAGACGAGTGTCATAAGGGCAAACAAACTAGTTCCAAGCAGTGGAACATACCTATGCTCAATGCAAGGATACATGTGTAGGATATTGACACTCGGGGAAAAATCCCCTTCCGGTAAAAGGGAATCAAGCTGTAAAGGATATATAAAATGGCTCTGCATGGCTAGACATGAGACAAGCTCGGGCTATATGGCTGAAACACAATGTCAGGGAAGCCGGCATAAAGCTCAATAAGGTAGGCAAAGCTCATGATAATGCAATTACAACTTGACATACGGGAGTCCCGGGGAAATGGCCAGCATAAAGTTCAAGAGGAGTATGAAGCTCTTGCTCAAGGACATGGTGGGACTAAAAGGGACTCCCGGACCTAAGAGAGGACTCACAGCATGGGTACCAAATGCAAAAGGGAGCTAACTAGGACACCCATGTATAGGAAAGCTCTACCATTCACATAGTATCACTTCTAACAACAGCATGAAGGTTCCGTAATACCATGGAATGGGTTTGTACCTAAGGTTAAAATGAAACAGTCATAAGGTCATGTAAAATGCAAGCGGATGTGAAATCCTAACCTATATGCTAGTTTAGACATGATACCTGTGATAGGAACGAACGGGTCGAAACCTCAGAGAGTGTACAAAAACTGGACCCTACATGACAATCATATTAGTCCAAAACAACCCAAAATAGTCAATACAGAATCCAAACTATAGGATATAGGGAGGAATGATCATGACAACCGCATCCAAAGGAAACAATGCGGTGAACGATGGGACATAAAAAGGAAAGTAAGGTGTAAACCCAACGTTCACGCATCCCACTACCACCTCCATGAGGGTGACCATTGGTGTAAATACCAAGCGGAAGGAATAAAATTCCTCCACAAATAAAGTAGAGGATGGAATATGACCATTCCCAAATCTATGAGCACGGCAAGGGGATGTGATGCCCCCAAGTCTGACACCAGGGTCCGTACTAGGACCAAGGATGGGTGATAGGATACCAGGCATGCCAAAAAATAAAAGGACCCGAACTCAAGAGAGCATAAATATACTCAAGTAACCATGATCCCAAAGGCCAACTAGCGCACAAAGAGCACACTCCTAAGAAAATCTATAGCCAAAATATAAGCAAACCAAGGGGAGGATATGTGAGCTCCCGAATGCAGCAGGTATGTCTCGCCTAGGAGAGGCTCGAAACTCCCATACACTACAAGCGGAGGTACGTAACCAATTATAGTGGCCCTCAGTTTCAACGCATAAAGCGACTGTGCTGTCTGACCTCTACCTGGCCGGGACACCCGCAGAATAACCCCTGCAGAGTACCCCCTCGATATCCTAGGTAAGGCCACTAAGGTCACCTCAATATAATCAATGCTCAGGAAGACAGTGATAGGTGGGATTGACCGTATGGGTAGGGTAGCAAAGCCCGAAACTCTCGAAAGAGCCCCTAGATACGAATACAATCCTGGAAATATCTCCAGTGCTACTTAGTTACAACCAGGGGTCATCCCAATCATAACCGCTCACACTGCCTCGTGCTTAACTCCCTTTTAAGAGGAGGATCCTGAGAAACACTAATTATATAAAGGAATTTCACACTCTCACCTGGACAGACACATACATGTTGTTGTTTAGTGGTCTTGGAGATTTTACTTACAATGAACTATTCCAAGACACTAAAACTTAATCTTGTTGGTGCACCCTATAAAAGAAAAGAGTGATTCATTTTATTATGCGTTGATTTTAGTTGGCTGTAATTACTCAAAGGGAAATGGCCGTGCAACAAGTGAAGTTATGACTCAGCAGTGAAGTAAATATGCAGACCATAAGTGTAATCTTTGTCAAATGAAAAATAGGGTATGCCACTACATGAGATGCATAAATATATATTCCTTTTCGAATGTCAATGCAATCCTTCCTATATGAAAGCCTAAAAACAACTCTTATCCAAGCAATCCAATGCAAATACCTCCTCAAATCCATATCTAAGATGCAACTACTTTGTATTTTTCAATATAAAAGAATGAAAAATGCCATAAAAGTCATCTAAAACTCTCAGTCTCTGTAGCAAGTATAAAAGACAAGCCCAACAAGTCACCGAGACAAAAAGAGTAATGCACTAATGGCAAAACAAAAAGGATAAATGACTAAAACTACTTTCAAAGAAAAATCAATGAAAAAGCGGTCTCTGGTCACAGAAGAAGCATCCAACAGACAACATCAGCCCCAAGGAAGACCCAACCACACTCACAACCCACCCAGCAACTTCCCACAACATCAAACTCACCAAAAGGGAGGATGAATGCGACTGTTTAAAGAACAGCTGCGTATATACGCGACTTTTGGCCAAAAACCTGCATGTATACGCGGATTTTGGTCAAAAACCTGCGTGTATACGCGAATTTTGGCCAAAAATCCGCGTATGTACGTGACTTTTGGCCAAAAACCCGCGTATATAGAGAAGGCAGTGGTAAAAAGTAGGCCAAGGGTCAAACAAATAAAGGGGAGTGTCAATGGATGAACATACTATAAAATGCAACACAGAAACAAGGAGAAACAAAGAGCAAGTCAATAATATCAAGCCCATTGTGCCCGCAAACCCCAAATAAAAACAAGGAACATCCCCAGCGGAGTCGCCAATTCTGTTACGGAGAGAAATTCTTATGGCTTGGGGTACCACAACAGACAGCTTGACTCCAGAAATCAAT
The DNA here is from genome assembly GCA_001517045.1 of Pseudotsuga menziesii. Lineage (NCBI taxonomy): Eukaryota > Viridiplantae > Streptophyta > Pinopsida > Pinales > Pinaceae > Pseudotsuga > Pseudotsuga menziesii. Next base: position 148,309 of record LPNX011019518.1, on the reverse strand, counting down.
CCTTTCCAATATGCAATAGAAATTAAATGTCTGACACTAAAGGATAAGACCTCGTACCTTATTCCGGACGGTTGAAGTAGATCCTCGTTGAGCTTTCCAACTTCAGCTTGAATTGATAGATTACTTCCTCAACAAGAAGTAAACAATACAAGCATACTATATATCATGGTGTTAGATCTATTCTAGCATATATAATCAACAATGTATAAACATTTGAAATCATCCAAAGGATAACATATTCATTCAAACACACATTATTGGACAGGAAAAGATATTTCTATCAATATAAATCAGAGATTACAATAGATACAACCTCTATCGGCACGTCTGCGAATCGGAGAAACTAAATCCCCCACTTGGACCTCCACCACTTCAATCCTCCTTCTCTCGATAGCAAGCTCACTAGCAAAAGGCAAGCTTGGGAAGAACACCAAAGTGCTCCAAGGGACAAAGGGATGCAAACTCAAGCATAAGTTTCGGCAACAATGGACTATAGTTTCTTTGCTCCCAATTCTCTCATATGCCTTCAATGTACCAAGGAGTTCCTTATATAGCTTTTCAAAGGGGTAATGAAAGGTCAAATCCGAGCGATCTCAAGGCATAGGGAAAGCCAGGAGTTAGGTGAGTCAGATCTATGTCAAGGAAAACTCCAAAAGGATTTGGATTTTGTACACATCTCGATGTACGCGGTTTTAGTGGTCAAACCCGCGTATATACGCGATTATAGGTTTAAAAGTCGCGTGTATCAATTTTCATATGTTTTTAGGGATGGTCAAGAAAACATCAAAGGACAAAAAATGGTCCAAGGGGTACCACATATTGGTCCAAGGGGTACCACATATTCATTCAAACACACATTATTGGATAGGAAAAGATATTTCTATTAATATAAATCAGAGATTACAATAGATACAACCTCTGTCGGCATGTCTGCGAATTGGAGAAACTGAATCCTCCACTTGGGCCTCCACCACTTCAATCCTCCATCTCTCGATAGCAAGCTCACTAGCAAAATGCAAGCTTGGGAAGAACACCAAAGTGCTCCATGGGACAAAGGGATGCAGACTCAAGCATAAGTTCCGACAACAATGGACTATAGTTTCTTTGCTCTCAATTCTCTCATCTGCCTGCAATGTACCAAGGAGTTCCTTATATAGCTTTTCAAAGGGGTAATGAATGGTCTAATCCGAGCAATCTCAAGGCATAGGGAAGGCCAGGAGTCAAGTGAGTCGGATCCATGTCAAGGAAAACTCCAAAAGGATTTGGATTTTGTACACATCCTGATGTATGCGGTTTTAGTGGTCAAACCCGCGTATATACGCGATTATAGGTTTAAAAGTCGCGTGTATCATTTTTCACGTGTTTTTAGGGATGGTCAGGAAAACATCAAAGGACAAAAAAATGGTCCAAGGGGTCTAAGGAGTTTGCAGCGGGACAGGGGAAGGCCATACAAAGTGTGATTCACCTGGAGTGGTGAAATCAACTATAATAGTAGTGCCCTATAGTGCACATGTGCAAGCCTTCTATGCCAAAGTTCACTTGGCTCTACTGAGTCATGGACCAAAACTTGTTCTGGTTCAGCCTTTAATTTATATAAACCTCCCTCTTGCTCTCGAATCACTACTGCATCATCTATAGTCTTTCCCTTTGGACACATAAGGACTTGGCCATCTACAAATGCAACCCTCATACCTTTTGCATCGAATGCAAATATGGAGAGAAGATTCTGACTTGTCCATCTACAAATGCAACCCTCATACCTTTTGCATCGAATGCAGATATGGAGAGAAGATTCTTCTTTAGTCCTCGTACAAACAAGACATCTTTCATTTTCACAGACTTTCCAGAGTCTAGCTTATAGGAAGCTTCACCACTTCCTTTTATAGGGTACTGGTAGTCATCCCCAAGTTTCACTTTGTGGGGTGACTCATGTTTGGATAGATTCACAAAGGATTCTTTAAATCTTGTCATATGCTTGGAGGCCCCACTATCTATGAGCTAATCATTGCTTCCATGTGTGACAGTTCTTGTGAGGGAAGAAATCAAAACATACTCGTCATCGCTTGAAGAATCTTCACTTTCTTCTTTGACTCTTTTCTTGGGAGGTTCACCATCCTTTGCAGTGTGAGCATGATGTCTTCTTTTGTTGTTGTTCTTCTTGTGGGAGCCACCTTTATTTCTGGGACAATCTCTGGCAAAGTGTCTTTTCTCATCACATGTATAGCATTTGACATTAGATAGATCTCTGCTATATTTTCTAGGGTTATCTTTCTGATTCTGGTGTGGATGCTTACCTTTTTGAGATGATAACGCTCCCTTTTGATTTTCTTGGTGTGTGCTGTGAGAGCTTGATCTTCATTTCCCTTTTTTTCTTTTCGAGCTACTATTCGAGCTTCTTCTTGTGAGCATTCCTCCCACAACCTACTGAAAGTGATTAACTTTCTTCTAGCACAATCCCTTGAAAGAAGGAGTCCCAAGACCTAGGGAGACCATTTAAGGTGGTCATCACAATTTCTCCATTCTCTACTTCTTCTTCCACAACTTTAAGTTGTTCTTTGATTTGAGAGGCCCTTGTAAAGTATGACTGCATGGTCTCTGCATAATGGATCTTTACATTCTTCAACTGATTTCGTAAAGTCATCTTCCGATTTATATTCTTCCCTTCAAATTGCTTGGTCCAAGAATCAAACTTCTCTTTAGGCGTCTTTAAGGAAGACACATGTGGTATAAGGTGATCCTTGATAGAATCAACAATAATCCTTTTGGCCTTGACCAAGTTCTTCTTGTGTAAAGCTTTAGCCTCATCTCCCTCTGGAATTGGAACCTCTCCATTTATGTAGGTATCAAATTCATTTTCTTCAAGAACAAGTGAAATCCTATACTTCCATGCTCGGAAGTTATCAGCTCCTTCAAGCTTTTCATCAAGCTTCGTGTGATGAGACATCTTTAATAAGAACCTCAAATGGAAATACAAAAGATTTAAATCTTACCAATTTGAGATGCATGAACTGGATTTGGAGCTGATATTTTTGCAGTGTTGATTTTCTGCTCTGGGGTGAAATTAGGGTTTGACTTTCCAGGAGTTTTAACCAACCAAAATTTTTAATCTTGGTCTTTGAATTTCAATTTTGAGGAGGAGAGCAATCCTATGTTGGACTCACTCAAAAATTCCACTTCTGTAAAAAGCCCTAATTTCCCGCAGTAATGATAGGTCAAAAACTGAAAATGCCCGGAATCAAATCCTGCTTCGACAGGAAGATGCACCCTTCAAAGGAGAGTTAGCCTAGCCTCCTTTTGTTGATCTGTGGAGAGAAACCCAAAAAATTAACAAGCCCTAGCTTCTGCAGCTGCACAGTCTCTTCTTCTCAAGTTAGCTCTGATACCATGTTAGATTTTTTATCGTTTAATCAATATGATCTAGGATCTTATTTGAGAGAATAACATGAACAACAATAATCACAAGAGACAAGATACAGATTTTTCCTCGGGGAAACCATAAAGGAGAAAACCCTGCAACTTCCCTAGAGATAGAATGAGCACCAATAGCAAAAGTAAAACCCAAAAGTACAGAGATGATCTTCGACAACTGTTCTCTCACACACTTGTGCGAGCTACTCTTCTCTCACTCATGCGCTATTGTTGAGTGAGTGTGTGTTCCAAATAGAGAGACTCACTCTCTATTTATACTTAATTTCCATTTGACATTTACCCTATAGGGACGACTTCTCTAGGAGAGTCTAATAACCCTAATATAACTCAACTGTGGGGTCTAATGCCTCGACTTACAATGGAGGGTTAACCTCAATGACTTTACATGACTTAATTATATTAATGACTTTCCCAATTGGAGGAACAATCATCTCTGTCGGGGTACAATAAAATACAATGTGAAATATACAAGTGAATACATTCCGAAGTTACAAATACATCAACAATTTTTTATTTGCTGCTCATAAAATGTTGTAGAAATTATTCTTGTGTTTCAGTTCTATATTGTTTATGAGAAAAATCTAATTTGCAGCAGAATGTTAAATTGGTTTAGGCATTAAACAATGTTTTAAAATGGAGTTGGAAATCAGGTTGGAAGAGTGATGAAAATTCTACATGGTATTAGAGCTTTGTTAAAGAAATGGCAGAATTTTACACAGTTAAAAATTTCAGACATCAGTGATTTCTTTTGTCTGTGGGTAGCACCTTGTTGAGACTTGAACTTTGTAGAGAAAATTGCAACATGACTTAGGTTGGAGGATAGGATTGATGGGGTTGGGAATTTTGTCCCATGGAAAATTGCGCTAGTGCTGATATTGGAGGAAAATGAGTTGTGGGATGAGGTAGTTTACAACACTACAACAAATCCCATTATAGTACCTGCTTCCACTGATGCTCAAGCACTTTTTGCCTTCAACAAGAAGGACATAAAGGCTAGAAGAATTATCCTAGATGCAGTAAAAGACCATGTGATCCCATGCATATCAGATGTGGGATGCTTTGACCAACTTGTTTCAAAAGCTCAAATGAGAATAGGAAGATGGTTTTGAGAGAGAAGTTGAAAAGTATCAAGATGGCCAAAGATTAGGGTGTGATTTCCAACCTTACTAGGATCTCTCAGGTGAGAGATGAGCTTGCAGCAGTGCGGAAGGTTTTTCCTGGTTCAGAGCTAGTGCGGACAACTTTGAATGCGGTTTCAAAGCCTTGGGCTGTTTTTGTGGAAGCCATAGTGGCCAGGGAGAACTTATCTACTTGGGACAGGACTTGTGATGACTTTGTTCAGGAGGAGACCTGGAGAGGTCTTGTGCAGGGCAGCTCTTCTACTAGTAGGGAGGATGAGGAGAATGTGGCATTGACTGCGAAGGGAAATAAGTAGTTCAAGGTGGGCCCCAAGAAGGGTGGGGCTAAGCAGTAGGAGGGACAGAAGGAGGACTTGAGCACTGTAAAGTGCTTTGCTTGTCAGAAGTTTGGGCACTATGTTGGACTGTGCCCACAGAAGAAGAAGAAGCAGCAACAGACATCAACTTCTGCAGAGGTTGAGGAGTTTACAGCTAGATTCAAAAGAGAGTTTTCTCTTTGTATTGGGCATGTTGATAGAGAGAGAGCATCCATCATCACCGGTGCAGATATTGATATTGAGAGGGAGTATTCCTTGTTGATTGGCCATTCTTTGAGTGCATCCACCACCAGCACGTGGTATATTGTTAGTGGAGCTTCGGGCCACATGACAGGTGCTTGAGAGATGTTCTTCGAGCTTTCACTGGCAGGGATTGATGTGGAGGTAGCGTTGGGGGATGACACAGTTGTCAGAGTTGTTGGGCGTGGGACCATTACTTTTCAGAGAGAGTCCATGAGTCCCATGATTTTGAGGGATGTATTGGTTGTACCTAGGCTAAAGAAGAACTTGATCTCAGTTTCCATGATCGAGGATAGGGGTCTTGGGGTGTCCTTCCTGGATGGACATTTGCGTGTTTTTTCCAAGACTGCAGGACCATCTGCTTCCTGCACCATTGGAGTCAGATGTGGGAAACTGTACAGGCTCTTGTTTCAACCCCAACATGCTTTGACACATAGCAGCGGTAGCGAGCTTTGTGAGCTGTGGTACAGGAAGATGGCTCATCTGCATCATTTAGCTTTGAGGATGTTGAGGTATATGGGTACAGGTTTACCAGAGTTCAGCATTGAGCATAGTGATGTATGCAGGAGGTGTGCTTTGGGAAAGTACACCAACACTGTTTTTACGAGCAGTGATAGCAGGTCAGCAGGAGTTCTTGATTTGATACATTCCGACTTGTGTGGTCCCATGTTAGTTGTTTCTTTGAGAGGGTTCGAGTATTATGTGACATTCATCAATGACCATTCCAGGAAGACTTGGATCTACTTCCTGAAGGGCAAGAAATATGAGGAGGTCTTGCAGAGGTTCCAAGAGTTCAAAGCTCTTATGGAGAACTAGACTGGGAGGAAGAATCGGGCACTCAGATCAGATAACGAGGGTGAGTATACCTCCAAGGAGTTCGATGAGTATTGTACACAGAAGGGCATTCAGAGACAGTTGACAGTACCATACACTCCTGAGTAGAATGGAGAGGTAGAGAGGAAGAACAGATTTATTGTTGGAGCTGCGAGAGCCATGTTACATGATCAGTCGCTTCCTTTCTTCCTTTGGGAAGAGGCATGTAGTACAATTGTATACCCTCTAGAACAGGAGTCCCCATCATGCCGTGAGGAATAAGACACATGAGGAGAGTTTCTTAGGCAAGAAGCCTGATGTGAGTCATTTTCGGATATTTGGTTGCTTGACTTACTAACATGTCCCTTCTGAGAAGAGGACAAAGTTTAAGCCCACAGCAAAGAGAGGCATCTTTGTGGGTATGATGAGACTTCGAAGGCCTTCTGCATTTATCTTCCTTCTCTGAGGAATATTGTTGTGAGGAGGGAAGTGAGATTTGAGGAGGAGCGGGCCTTCAGAAGTCTAGAGAGTCAGAGCAGGGAGAGCAACAACTTCCTGCACCTCAAGTAGCTTGACAGGTACCTTCAGTGCAGATGACAGGTTCATAGGTTTTCGGGGTTACTGGACCACAGCGTATAGGCACAAGATCTCTTGTTTCAATGGTTCAGCCATCAGGGTCTTTAGGGACAAGTTTTGGTTCTCAGGTCACAGGTTCACCATATAGAGCTTCAGGATCACAGATTTGACCAATTGTTGGTTCACCAGCTCTTGGTACACAGGTTTCTGGGCCTTCTACCTCTGGGAGTTCATCAAATGAGGACGGACCAGTTTGGGAGCAACCTTCAGGGAAGAAGAAACCTAAGTGGCTTCGGGAGACTCTGAAGGAAGCTCAGGATTTTGGAACGCCCAAGGAGCTAGTGAGGGCTATAGTGATGCCAGACAGGTTGGGTATGGCATTGGTTACTAGTCTTTGTGATTCAAAGCCATCTACTTTTGGGGAGGCCTCTTAGCATCACGTTTGGAGAGATGCCATGATGGATGAGTACCATTCCATCATGAAGAACGATGTTTGGGAGATTGTTTTGAGACCTGAGGAGAAGTTAGTGGTGACTTCTCGATGGATTTACAAGCTAAATCATGTTGTAGATGGCAGTGTGGAGAAATACAAGGCTAGGTTTGTGGCGCAGGGGGTTTTCACAGATAGAGAGAGTTGATTATGATGAGACCTTTGCATCGATTGCTCGTTATACTTTTATCAGGTCATTGATTTCCATTGTTGCGGAAATGGGTTGGAAAATCCATTAGATGGATGTGAAGACCACATTTCTCAATGGAATCATACAGGAGGAGGTTTATGTGGAGCAGCCACAAGGCTTTGAGATTCATGGGAGAGAGTCTTATGTATGCAGGATGAAGAAAAGCCTTGTATGGGATGAAGGAAGCTACTCGAGGTTGGTTTTTTCAGGATAGACTCTTACTGTAGATGGGTTTTCAGAAGAGTGAGGCTGATCCCAATCTCTATTTCATCATGGTTGAAGATGATCCGCTCATTCTTCTGTTATATGTGGATGATTTGTTTATCACAGGAGGAGAGAGACCTATTGCAGTTTGCAAGAGAGATCTTGTTTCAGAGTATGAGATGACAGACATTGGGTTGATGCATTTTTTTTTGGGATTGGAGGTTTGGCAAGAGCTTGGTCATACTTTACTGGGACAAGGAAAGTATGCAATTGATATTCTGAGGAGATTTCCGATGGAGGATTGTACGCTGATGTCTATGCGTATGGTCACCAACTGGAAGAAGCTTCATGCTTCTGAGGGAGAGTTGGTGGATCCTACTTTATATTGTCAACTCATAGGTTCTTTGATGTATTTGGTAAACTCTAGGCTAGATTTGTGTTTTGCGGTGAAAATACTCGGTCAGTTCATGGTAGAGCCTAGGAGAGTGCACTGGGTTGTTGCAAAACATGTGTTGAGATACCTTGCAGGTATAGTAGATTATGGTCTAGATTATAGGAGATCGGATGGGATTAGATTGATTGGCTTCATAGATTCAGATTGGGCAGGTAGTGCGGCAGGTCTGAACAGCACTTCCGGATGTTGTTTTAGTTTGGGCTCGACAACAGTGTCGTGGTTCAGACAGAAGCAAAAGTCTGTTGCTTTGAGTTCTGCAGAGGTTGAGTATATGGCAGCCAGCCAGGCTAGTTGTGAGTTGTTGTGGCTTCGCAAGTTATTGGTGGATTTATTTGATCAGGACTTGATGAGGCCTACGGTGATTTATTGTGACAACCAGAGTTGCATCCAGCTCTCTAAGAATCCTGTATTTCACGACAGGTCAAAGCATATTGAGATCAGATACCATTTCATCCGTGATTATGTTCAGAGAGGAGCTGTGGCTTTGCAGTACATTTACACTGATGAGCAGGATGCAGATATCCTGACGAAGTCTCTTGGAAGAGGCAAGGTTATTCATTTCAGAGACAAGTTGGGTGTGGTGAAAAACAACTTCCTCGGTAAGAGGGAGTGTTGAATTTTTAATACCTTGGAAGTTGTTTCCTAAGCAAAAGTCACTAGGAAAAGGGGTTAAGTCACTTGGACTTTATATTAATGACTTGAGATGAGTATTAAATGCACTTTAGAGAATAAGTGTACTAAAGTAAAAATTTAAAAATTGAGTGAATTAATTTTTAATTTTTGGAGAAAAGTGATTTTATCACAACCACTCATCTAATCTAAACCATAGTAGCATAATTCGGTCGTATTGGCCTGTTGTGTACGGAAATTCTGAACAATTTCAAATTCGTCGAATATTCGATATATATGTAGTATGGATACAGATTAATTTTGAAAATTGATTTCAAAAAGCCAAATTTTAATTATTCTAACACTAAAATAAATACCTTCCAATTTCGTACTTAGTAATTCAATTCGATAGGAATAAAAATATGCCAAAGAATATAAATATGCAAATATATTAGCAACACTAGTTTTCAAAAGAAGCCATCAATAATAGATCTATTATTGGTCCTTGGCCAAACAAGGCCAAGGCCACCAAAAGAACATCTCTTGCTCACTTTGGTATGTTACAAAGGAGAATTACAACCCTATAAATAGGGTTCTTTACATGCAAATACAACTAGCAAGAAACCATAGGCTACCAAAACCATGTGCCCAAAACCACTTACATCCTTGCTCATTCGCCAGTCAAGGTTAACCCTAACACAATTTAAACATTAATTAATTAATTCCAAATGTAAGTAATGGTAAATACTTATTTACTTTATTCTTAAAATAATTAATGACTATTAATAACTAAGAGTTTTCTCTCTTGCACTAAGTGCATTATTAATTTTGGTTATAAAAAATATGCTTAAAAAAGAATGTTTTTTTTAAAGTTTAATATTTCATTAAAAATATTGTATATGTTTAACTTTATATAAATGTTATACATATTGTTGTATATTTAATTAACAATATTATATATAAGAGGTCTATTTCCGTATTTTATTCGTATTGGATTTTTTTGGTACATATTTTTTCCGTATCGAATCGTATCTACTATGATCTAATCTGGGCCCTTGGATTAGATGGCTTTTCACTCACCCTAATTGTTTTTACTTAAAAGGCAAATTTTCCAAGTGTAGAGGCACTTTTGCATTTTGAGAGAGCCAATTTCTGAGAAAGAGGGAAAAATGCAGCTGGAGCAATTTTCCTTTTGGCACGAAAATCGAGGTGAAGAAAACACCAGCTTGGCACAAAAATTGAGGAGGAAACAAGGCATTTGTTGCATCCTGCCGTACAGTACGGATTCTGTACATGGCACAAAAACCAAGGCAATGTTTTTGACACAAAAATCGAGGTAGTGAGTTTGGGCACGATTTTTGAGGAAGTTCCGTACAGAACAGGCCATACAGCCTGTCTGTACAGCGGCCGTACAGTCCTATAGCAGCATGGGAATCGAGGAGGGTAAAAACAATTTTTTTTTGAGTTTGCAAATTTCTGGGTTGGCACGAAAACCGTGACAGAATTTTTATCTTCCGGTTGAGATAAGTTGTGACTGATATTTTTGTCTATTGTTGTATTTTTCAAAGATAAATAAAGATTTTCTCTCTCAGGTTTTCCCTGGAGTTTGGGGTTTTTCTTGGGTCATTGGACCAAAAATTTATGTGTCTGAATAATTATGTGTGAATGTGTTTTTTATTTGCTGCTCCTAAAAAGTTGTAGAAATTCTTCTTGTGTTTCAGTCCTATATTGTTTATGAAAAAAATCTAATTTGCAGTAGAATATTAAATTGGGTTGGGCATTAAACAATGTTTTAAAACGGAGTTGGAAACCGGGTTGGGAGAGTGCTGAAAATTCTACAGTGAATACATAATCTCTATCACAGGGAAGCTAAAAATAACCTGCAATATCATCCAAATTACCCTCCTAGAGAAAGAGCTTTAGGTTCCTCCAACATCGTCATCTCTTCTCTACTAGACATTCTCAGAAATACTCCCAAAATTTATCTTGAAAACTGTAAGTTAACACCTAAGCAAATAGAGGGGTAACAAAGTGAATGATAAGAGTCTCAAAAGAGGGCCTTGATCCCAGCTGGGGTAGAGCGCACAATGATTTTTGAGATCTTGTCGCTGTCCTCTGTGCACATCGAGTACATAATCTCTATCACAGGGAAGCTAAAAATAACCTGCAATATCATCCAAATTACCCTCCTAGAGAAAGAGCTTTAGGTTCCTCCAACATCGTCATCTCTTCTACTAGACATTCTCAGAAATACTCCCAAAATTTATCTTGAAAACTGTAAGTTAACACCTAAGCAAATAGAGGGGTAACAAAGTGAATGATAAGAGTCTCAAAAGAGGGCCTTGATCCCAGCTGGGGTAGAGCGCACAATGATTTTTGAGATCTTGTCGCTGTCCTCTGTGCACATCGAGTGCAGAGCACTTGAGGAATCCTACAGCCTGCTGGCCCTCAACTTGTCAAAGTTTCCATTCTAATTTGTCCTGAGCCATGACTCTGCATAATTAGAGGTCTACTTACACCTCAGGCCCACAGAGGAGCACCTACTGCAGCTCAAGTTGGAGAGGGCTGAAAGAACAAGTTATCTCTCTTCTGCAAAGGGGATGAATTCTATGCCAGGAGAGAGCAAGCTGAACCTAATGTCAGGCAGTTAGAAGCCAAGGTAAAGCATTCATAAAACAAGTGGAGGATGCTAAACTGTGAGAGGAGCAGGTTCATGAAGACGTTGCTGAAGTCAAGAAACAGCTAGAGGATTGCTTCCTATAGATCTTCTTAAACGGTGAAGAGGAACAGGAGGTTACTGAAGAGGACAGTAACGTGGCCCACACCTGGAAGATCCCGAAGAGAAGTGAAGAGGCTCAAACTGTATACATTGGCTGTGAAATACATATACTATCTTCTAACCTCCAAACTTGCATTCCCAAAAGATAATGGAATTGACCCAAGTCACTCATATCAAATGTAGTTTTAAGATTTCCTTAGGCATTAATCAAATCAATGTTGGAACCTGTAAATACCAAATCTACATATAAAATAACAACAAAAATATCACCATGAACCTTATTAGCATACAGATTTGAAATGGATCAGCGCTTTCTAATGCCACACTTCAGAAAATGGTTATCAATTTCTCATTCCAAGCCCTTGGCGCTTGCTTAAGAGTTAAGACCATAACGTGACTTCTCTAACCACACAGTTTGGATACTTCTGATCCACAAATCCTGGTAGCTGTAGCATAAAGATTTCTTCATGTAGAACCCCATTTTAAAGGACGATTTTAGTGTCCATTTGGTGGATCTTTCCCCCGAAGATTAATTGCTAAGGAACTAACAACTAGAACACAAGTTTCTGCAGACGCAAAACCTTCTTTTTGACTGAAGCCTTTAGGAACTAATCTAGCCTTCAACTTCTCTATGTCATCATGAATTTAATTTTGTTTTACAAATCCAGATGCAACCAACAGGGTTCTTACCTCTTGGAAGGGGTGCTAATTCCCAAGTTTGGTATTTCATCAAAGCATTGTTTTCTACCTTCATAGCTTCCTCACATTCTTCCTTTCCTTTAGCCTGCTCATAAGAGGTGGGTTCATTATTTTTGGTCATCTTGGCCATTAGTGCATTGCCATGACTGCGTTGTGGAGGACATCTCAGGTCTCCTTTTTCCTATTATGGATTTCATCCTTTTTGTCCTGTGCATTTTCAAGAAATCCCGCTTCATGTGCAGAGGAGGTCTTATTATTAAATAGATGTAGCATTTTCAAAAACACCATTATTACCATCACTAGCAAAACCAGAATTCTTTGAAATGTATATCAGTTTCATCATTAGCTAAATCTGAAACATCACTAGCAAAACCAGAATTCTTTGAAATGTATATCAGTTTCATCATCAGCTAAATCTGAAACAATGGGAGCATTACATTACAAATTTACAATAGATATGGTAAAACTGCAGTAGTCTGAGGATTAGAACTTGTTAATGCTGAATCTTCATCAACTGTATCATCTCTACTCACAAAACCTTCTTTCTTTACTAAATCATACAATATATATGCTTTAGATTTCTCCCTATATTCCACAAATAATCATTTAAGGGTTCTAAATTTTTTGGTTCTCACAAGGAATGTGTAGTGCATCTAAAAACTTTAAAATACCATACCTCTTTTGGGTTAACATCCTAATCACAATATGTGCAGAGCATGAAACGACTCAACTCAAAATTTATTCACAAACCCTTAAAACGCAACAATCATCTAGCAGTCTCTTTTACTGTCCCATTCATTCTTTCAGCAACCCTATTTTGCTTAGGTGTATGAGGCACTGTTCTTTGCAGACTATTACCATGCCGATTACGAATATTACCATGCTGATTACAAAAGGACTCGAGCTTTTCCTTAGTATTCTCACCTCTATAATCTGTGTGCAAGCAAGCAATCCTTCTGCCACTTTGATTTTAACTAGTGCATTAAATTTTTTTAATACTTCAAAGTTTTCATTTTTTATTTCAAGGAAATAGGCACAAACTCTTTACTGTATTCATTAATAAAACTGAGAAGGTACCTGGCACATAATTCACTATGGACCAGCTGCAAGGTATCTTTTTTCCCTCCATGCCTTACCTGTATCAAAAGGATCTTGGTGGTGTTTCCCTATTGCACACCTCTAGAAGCAGAAATATTTGGCAATTCTATAACTGTATTAGTTCTAAGTTCTAATCTGTCATGTTACTTACCATAATTCACATACCCAAGCCTAGCATGCCAAAGTCTCGACAGAAAATCTGTGTATGCAACAAGGTCCTAAAAAGGTCTTCTCATTATCAACAAAGTCACAAAACTTCGAAGGTCTGCACCAATATGAGTTTTACCTAAGGAAATCACCTTATTTGGATCCTTTCTATCTCTACTGACGACCTTATCAATTGAAACAACAAGTTCATAACTAGCCTGAGCACATCCATATAGAAAGAATATTGACCCCTACACCTTCAAGCAACGGTACATTTTAAAAAAATGCCATTTTTCCATATTAACAGTATATTCTTAAGAAAATCTTGTAGGGAAACCTAAGGGATTCTTCGCCACATTTGTGAATGGTACCCTATTAAACCTCACCAGGGGGATTCAAACCAGGCACCTGCTGATGCAAAACTGGCCAAATGCCCAACAGCATTGAAGACAACCGGTTGAACTAACCCCCTGGGCTGTATCAACAGTATTTAGCCCCAAGATTGGAAGTTTCATTTTATCTCCAATGATATTTTCTTGATCAGAATTGGCTCCTTCATGAAAATCAATGAGTAAAGATCTATCCTTGGTCATATGATACATCATACGACGCATCAGGAATACTGATTTCTTATTGGAACCATGATCAAAATGCTCCCCTTTGCTTACGGATTCTCTTGCATAAGCATTGGTAAGATCCTCTAATTCAAACCCATGGATCGTTCTTGTAACCCGCTTTCTATATGAGATCCATTTCCTAGTATATGAGCTACCTTTGAGGAGTTGAAAACTGAATTTTCTGAAGCAACCAAAGCTGAATCAGCATGCCTTCTAACAGAAAAAGCAAGAAAACCATGCTTACCTTGATCACCTTGTTTTCCTTTGGGATTAGTGTAGTTTCCCTTCCGTGTCTTACTTCTTCAAGCAATTTTTATCCTTATGATTCTCACCACTACAATAGTTCCATAAGAAAGGCTTCTCCTCTCCATGATTTTCACCTTTATTCTCATTCCTCAAATTTCTATTTAAAAATGAAAAATCACTATTCTTTATTATTTATTACCATAACACTTGTTACCACAGGACCCCTTAGACTTGTTCCAGTTCTTGCAATCATGAAGAGGCCTATTTCCTTTATTAATCATCAAAAGACTCTGGAGACCCACCTGTTACTGTATAAGCATGCCCCTCTAATATGGCATCCTTGATTAATTGATCTTCCTCATCCAGGACAGATTTATGAAAATTTTCAAATTCACTGGGGCATTGTCTGCTGTATGGCGCTCTTCCTAGACTCTTTAAAAGCCTTATAGGGAGAGGGGGTTTCCAACCATAGCAACGAGCTGAAAATCTTGCCTCATAATTGCATTTTTAAAGTTTTCCATTTTTACGTCTGTGAATGGTTCCGACATTTCTTTCCAGTAGTGGTCCTATCTATCCCCCTCTGCTCTCTCCCCTGATTTAGTGCAGAATTCACTTTTCCACAGATCATATCATGCATTGGGACAAGAGAGACCAACAATGCTCTATACAGGATGAACAACTGAATGAAGTGTGGCTAGAGTAGTGGACCTGAATGAGATGGGGGATGCTTTGTGACATTAAGGCAGGCATTGTAAAGTTGTCCTGTGCTGGTCCTTTACCTATTGACACTTTCTCTTGGCTCTGGCCTCTTTAATGTTCACCTCGCCTGGTGTAGAGGGTGCTGGGGCCTCCTTTTCTTGCCTTAGCTAATGTTGTTTATAGTACATACATACACCCCTTTTGTGGGAGTCTATTATAACTGAGCATTTAAATATGTACCTTGTTGAAATATTCAGACATCTTGTCAAAATCTGAAGGATCAAAATTCATCATTTTTTCTAATATGCTAAACATGAGAAACATCTGCGTCCTTATAATCCTTTTCTGATTCTTCCATAAATCTATTGGGTTATTTTGATCATAAATCTTCGATCTAATTGTGACTCAAGGCCTTACGATTATGCCTCTTGCTTGTCCAAGCTTTCCCTTCCATAACCCCTTTTGCCATTCATTGTGCTAAGGTTCAATAACTTCTTTCTTGATAATTCCAGATAGATTCTCTCTAAGTGCATATATGACAGTGAGGTTCCAATTGGCAACTCCTCTTGCATGTAAAATAGGCAAGTTTTTGCTTGTGGAATCCTATGTGGTGATGAAGAACCAAAATTTCAACCTATGATTAGGATCAAGCAAAATTTCTCTCTTTATATATCACACTAATATACACCAAAATGATTGATGACTCTGATGAGGGGTCTATATCGCGGTATTCTCACTTGTCTTTGGCAATGAGCTCTGTTGCCGCCTAATTCGCACCTTGGGTCACGTGGTAGAAATCTTCAAGCCATTGGGTGTGATCTTGGGGGTAAGCAAGAGTCGAGTGCTGTCACTTGATCTTGACTCCTCTGTCTAGGCTCTCTCCTAGCGAAGCTAAGGGGGGTGGTTCCTATTAAAACAATCTAAGGTTGCTAATCTACGAAAAGAAAAACAACTAATCTAGGAGATAAGACGATACACATACTGAAACTAAGATATCTACAAGAATAACTTACATCACCAGCATGTAAACTAACATTCAACACTTGACTCTTGCTTACCCCCAAGGTCGCACCCAGTGGCTTGAAGATTTCTTCCCTGTGAACCGAGGTGTGAAATAGGCGGCAACAAGCTCCAACTCCAGCATCAACATGCCTTGGCATCCTCTCTCTTGTCCAACACTAAGACTCATCAGTGTCTAGCATCTCTTTTGTACTTGCACCTTATTTAGTATCTTCTCTTTGCTAGAGTTTAGTTCTTTAGCTTTTATCTTTTTCTTGCTTTCAGTCTTGATCTAGGAGTTAATTTCCTACCCCCACATTGTACCTACATATTTCCCTGGCAGAGAAATGAGGAGAATTGGAAAGACCACTGTACTACCTAACGGTGGATGTAGAATCACAATCACATTTTCTGGATGGATTTGCCGTGCAGGGTCTGGTGTTCTAGCCCTGTTGTTTAGGCCATATTGGTTATATAATCACCATATTGGGTGGGTGCAACCTGCATCCTCCCTGTTGTGGGTTAGATCAACAAAACTCATTGACTTGGATTGACTTGGGCTGACTGACTATAAAGTAGTAAGTCACTACTCACTAGTGAGATGGATGTACTCTTTTAGCCCCCGTTGACCTACTTTTGTGGTCATTTTTTGGACATTAATAAAATTATCTTGTCTTTTAGGACACCTCAAGCCAACGTTGTATTTAAAATTTATTCCTGTAGAAATTGTAAAATACGAAAAATTGAGAGTTTTCTCAATAGTGTGTTTAAATAAGTGAAATTAATCATAGGTGTCTGTGTATCTTCACTTACAATGCTTGAATCTGACCCTTCTATTAAAAACGCATGTAGATGGATAATGAAAAAAACTCAAAATACAACATTTTAGCAAAAAAATCTACTTGTTCTTCTAGTGGTAGCAGAGAACAAATTGAATCTCAGATTTGGATGTAGTACATGGTAATACCTACTCTTTCTAAGAGTAGAATGTAGGAGGATTTGAAACTCTTTAGATTCACCTCCACGAAAAAGCATCGACTAGTGTACATGTTTTTTAAACATGTCCATAAGTAGTCTACAACATCAACAACCAAAGGAATCTGTGCACAAGAAACTATTGAAGATCCTAGTCATCCTACCAGAGGACAAACCATAGTTACCAGAATTAGAATTGTCAATAAATCGGTGAGGAAAAAGAACGAAGAGTTTGAATCGAATCGGGAAAAAATCGGCAAATACAAAAAAATTAAATACATACACATTTTGAATTAAAAAAAAACATTTTTCATAGATATTCAAATAGCAATGTCCATATACTGCAAGTTATCAATAGATGTCCAAAATATATCAATTCTCATCCATAGAAGTCTGCCAATTCTCATCCATAGAATTTTGGCAGCTAGTTGAGTTTCAAACATTAGTTAACTCTTGCCCATGATCGTCACCCCTTAACATGTGAGTTTTGCAAGTTTTGCTGCCCCTTAACACTTGAATCTAGTCCTGCCCAGGGAACTTCCCCTTCTCATTGTTTAAACTTCAAGGTTTCAAACTTTGTTGCTGTCGGCTACCCTTTCACACTGTTCACAGTCATGACTCATAACACTGTTCACAGTCACAACTCACACTACACAGTTCACAAATGAGTAATGAGTTAACTCCTACACAGGTAGGTAGCCACAACCCACTTTGAAGATGATGGTCACTGCTCCTTTGCACCAGTTAGAAGAAAACATAGGACCCAGACGAATACACCCACAACAAACAAAGAAATGAGATAACATAATTGAAATCGGGTTTTTATCAATTTAAATCGCGAGTCAAAATCGCTTTGATCGGGTCACAATCGGTAAACCCTTGTAAAAGTTGACCCAATTTAAATCAGCTCGTTTAGGGCCTGGTCCAGATTTAAATCGGGAAATCGTGATTTAAAGCACGATTCTGGTAACATGGGGACAAACCACCTTAAAAAGCATAAACTCATCCAAATCAACCAACCTCTCTAGCAAGAGAACACCCCCCCAAAATGCCATCATCTCCATGATTGAGCATAAGATCAATCACTTCAAAAGACAAATCATATCCCAACCAATTTCATCCTTGCCAAGGAACAACCAAGCATAAACTCTAGAGCGCCACCCCATAAGGGGTACCGATTGAAATAATTTCTTCATCGTAGGGTGTTGTTATCAAGGATCTTGTAGTTTCCCCGTAGAGTAAACCTATACATGATGGCAGAGGGGATAGACAACCAAAGCCGTGACCTACGAATACCTTAACCTCCAAAAGATGGATGGTTGTCACACCGGTTAGGATATCCTTCGCTTTATGCCACTGAAGCCCAAGTGACAATGGGGGAGACCTAGATCTATCCTAAAAGGACAGCTATAGCTAATCACCAGATCAAACCAACAAATAGAGAATACGTAAGGTGAGAGCTAGAAATCATAGATTTAAGGGATAAGCCACAAATTAGGGAATGCTCGAGTACGGGTGCTTAAGGATGGTGTAAATACTACTCAAGCTGAATGGATCAGTGACATGAAATTATGATAAGATCTAGGATCGGTGTGTTCGTTCACTGGATCCAACCCGAGACCTTGGGGGATTTAAATGGAAATATGGAAATTCCCCAAGGTGAGGTTCAATCAGAGAATTATGGCTTTCAACACACTCACTTGGATGAGATATTTGACAATGTGACAAATCCCAAGCAAAAATCGCAAAAGAAACATGGGGAATTGGCTGTCAGGTTAAAGAGGGGCATTCTCTTTGTCGAGGATTAGTGCTTGAAGGTGGGAAAATGGAGTCTACTGCTGATGCCTTGAAGGGAGAGGGGTTTTTTGGGATTGCCAACAAAACTCATATCGTCGAATTTGCAAATTCCCAGTGCAAATTGGTCCGGTGAATGTTCCTACTTTCTATAATGGGTTTTTTTTAGTAAAATGGATGATTTGAATGCATGAAAAATAAAATACAGAGAAAGAAGCTGAGAAACTTACTCGGAATTTGTAGATGCCATCTAGGATGATGAGGATTGTTCCCTCACAAATCAAATGGGAAATCCGGGCAAGTTCTTGATTGTATTGCTTTGCTCAATAACCCAAACGTCCTCCTTTCTTGCAACACAAAGGGAAACCAGTAAGTGAAACAAGAAAGATCATCATCTGCAAAAATAGAAGCAATTAACAGAGAAATGAAGAGTCATAAAGAAGTAATCACTTCCTGTCGGAATCAATCTGAAGTAAGATGACGGGGCAAGTCCCCCCACCAATGCGCCTTCTCCTCAAATAGCCTACTATGCTTGCAGAACAAATTGATACAACAAGTATAAGAAACTATGCCAAAATATCCTTAGTGCAAGAGAAAGACGGTTTCAATCATCATAACATTCAATTATCCACAAAAACACAAGTATTGAATCCCAGAAAGATCTCTTTATTAAGAAGTTCCAATGCTAGAGCTCATATTTACAATGGGGAGAGTCTCGTCTTTATATAGCTTTTGAGAGACGCAAACCCTAACTCATTTTTGCATCCAACGTTTGAGATTATAACATCATCAATGGTGGAGATTAACTTTACGGATCAATACATGGATCATATTAACTAAATCAAGCGGGGGCGCACTTTTGCCTGGTGACACCTTGTCTAAGTAAAAAATAAAATATAACATAAGATATCATCATGATAATACATCAAAGGGGGTCACTAGGGGCTTAAATCACCCTATGCCCCTTGGGGGACGTCCTCACTAGCTAAGCCAAAATAAAATAATCCGGGACCTAATTCTGACTGAAACTGCTGAAGAACTGTCTTGGGAGCCATAATACATCATCTGAGTGAATTCCTTGCCATTTCCTTGACTTCCCTAGCCAAATCGATTTTCTCAGTGACTTCCTAGTTCATTTTTTATGGTACAATCCTCTGAAAATCATAAAAATCAATATATCTTCATTTAGGCTGAAATCTGGAGCAAATTGACTGTGCTGGAGGATTTGGAGACATAGAAGAATGGTATAAGTGACTACTCATACCCCCTCTAGGAGAACCAAAATCACTGCCATAATATTAAAATCTGGCCAATAATAAAGGGATAATAATCATTAGATGTGCAATATGAGGCCAAACTCTGCAAAAATGGAACCGCAGTATTGGTCCTAGGCATGTTTGGAGTAAATATAGGCACTGCTGTTTTTTGAGTCACTGCCTTGGGGGCTGTGTTTGACTTGGTCAACCCAAATTGTTGGTGAGATGCTGTATCAATATGATCTTGCATGTATCCAAGGTAAGGAATGCTTTAATGGTGTATATCAAAACCCAACTTAAGTAATGTTATTTAGAATCATGGTGACAATAATAATAATAATATGTAATATATACCTGTGCCTTTGAAAGATCATTGAACCTTCTGGAATTCTCTTGTGCATGCCATGCTTACAAGGTTTAAACAATTTGCTAGTGCTGGGTGAAGGTGGAAAACAAGGCTAAGGTAAAGGGGAATGACTCTTGACTGACTTTGACCATGTGATCTCTTTGAATGACAACCAATACACTCAACCAAAATGACATATGCATGACATATAACAATAGGGGATGGTGGTGTCTCACGAATGGATAAAGTACTTGGGCCTGTTTCCTTCAGACTTTAGCAAGTTTTCCTTTACATTACTTTGCAATACTAGTCAACCTTCAAAGGCAGGTGCCCTAGAAGCCTTTTGGGCTCTAGTAAATGACAAAGACATAACCTTCGCAGTCAGTCTCACCTTGTTTCCCTGTAGGAGCAAATGAGCCGAACATTATACAGTGAATGAGTGCTCATCCTTTGACCATTGACCTTTTTCAATAACATTCAAATTTCACATAAGATAGTACCTAGCCTACAAAAGCAGGTGCCTTGGAAAGCCTTTTGGGCTCCAGTAAATGACTAAGGTCTAGCCTCGATGCCAGTGAGCATCCATAGCCTCAATGGGTTTGCCTCACCCTGTTGCCCTTGTGGATGGCAAATGAGCCTTACATTATACAAAGAATGAGTGCTCAACCCTTTGGCCACTGAATACCTTTTGATATTCATACTTTGTGTCATTTAGATATAGCGTTTATGTGTTCCGATGCTTTAGTGTTTAGCAACATCATTGGGTGGAGCACTTGTTTTGAGGACTAAAGGAGAACTACCCGGTGAACTTAGCCACACTGGCCAAGCCACATACTTAATAGCCAGAGACACATAACATAGAGTCTATCATTACATAGGGGTCAAGATGGGGAAAAGATTTTCGATCTCACAAGTCTTATTCAATCAAAGCCATAGGATAAAATTTAAACAATGGATGAACTAGATGGATGGGGACAAATGACACATGGAACTAGCATAGCACTAAGGTTTAACATTTGTGTAAAGCATGTCATAAGCAATAGTCTTCGACATTGAGTTCTTTGATCCAAGGTTACGGGGAAGCGTCCCCCCCGCCTCACCCCCGCTCTAGAAGCTCGCTCCTCATGGAAGCATTGAGGGAGCTAACCGGAAGCGCTTCTTGGATCGCTTCCGATCTGGAGTGTTTTTCAGAGCGCGATCCCTGGCAATTTTATGTGCTTTCTGCTCTGTCTGGGAGCGATAGATTCTTGAACGCTCCCTTATTGCTCCCGGATCGCTCCCATTTTCTCCTGCCTTTGCTCCCACCTTCATTCATGTGCGCTCTCACGCTAGCTCCCTAACGCTCCCGCTTTAGTTCCCACTCTAACTCGACGCCCGCAGAAGAGAGGAAATGGAGGAGGGGGATGGGATCCATCGGTGGGTGTTTGGAGGGAAGGAGGAGGGCTTTGGGGGATAAAGCCCTCTTCTCCAACTTCATTATCACTTTGTAAGAAAAGAGAAGGGAAGTGGAGAGGAGAGGAGAGGAGAGGAGAAGAGGACAAGGCTGCCATCATTGGAGATTGTCACCACCATTGGAGAGTGGGAGCCAAAGAGGTAGGCTCTACAATCTTCCTTGTTGATTTGCTTTGTGTTTGAATTTTGAAAGTTTTTTACTTTTGATTTCTAATTTCAATCATGATTCATGAATAATGAATGCTTGGAATGTAAATTCTAGACTCTATACACTAGAATGTAGTAATGTACATTGTTAAATCTCTAGTTCCTCCCTCATTCTATTGCAGGAAACAGGTTAAATCTCTAGTTCCATCAACCATGATGATGGGTTTGTGGTTTATTTTGTTGGTTCCATTTGTTATTTTGATGATGGTGATTGGAAACTAGAGGAGGACTGAGGGAGAGGATGAAGTGGGAAGTGGCACATAGCATGGAGAGGAGGAGGAGGAAGAGGAGGAGGAAAACTGAAAGAAAACTGAAGAGGACCCCCACACCCTTGTGGAAATATGTCACACAACAGGGAGGAGGCAGAGGGGGTGGAACCACCAAATTTGTTTGCCCCCATTGTAAAAAGACATACACAGGTTCATATACCCATGTGAGAAGACATCTATGTGGGAACATGCCATGTGATGAAAGAAAAACTATAGGAGTTTGTGTTTTCCTACATGTGGTATCAACACAAAGAGCCATCTATAAGAAGGAAGAATTTGAAGCACAAAACATAACAAAACGATCATTGGATGACCATGCCCTTTCATGCTCACCAAGAACTGGAGGCCCATCTACCCAAGGCAGTGGATTCTCTCCCATGCAGTCACGTGGAAAGACAATATCAAATTTCCTTGATCAAGGAGGTAGGAATGACATGGATTCAAAAGTGTTTCGATTTCTTTATGCATTGTTAGATTTTCATAAGATTATAGCATTATATCTTAATTGCATTTATTAATAGGGTCACTAGAAGATAGATAAAGCACATAACAATAAAACGAGTATTTTTATCCTAGGAAACCCAAATGGGAGAAAACCTAGCAATCTTCGTCTAGAGATGATAATTCTGAGAACAATGTACAATGAAGAAAGAGAAAATATGGAAATGCTTTCCAAAGATAGAAACCCTAAAAACAAGTCTTCTCCTCTAGTAGATGTGAGAACTTCTTTCTCCCAGAAAATGCGAACTTCTCTTGTGTTGTTGTGTGGAATAATGAGGAGGGGCACCTCCTATTTATAAAAATTTTCCACTAATAATTTAACTGGGGCCGACTTCTCTTAGCAGAGCAATAAAACCTTTTTATAATTTTTTATTTTATTTCTTTTATTGTTGGCTTCTCACCCCAAGGTTACATTGTTCTTTCTAGGGTTTGTATGATGAATTGCAACAAGATCAAACTCCCGTAGGAGGTACAAGTGAGGAATGTCTTCCAAAGTTGCACAAACTCCAACACTCCCTCTCAACAAGGAAGGTATTCTTTGGTCTTCATCAACATCACGATCATCTGGGTTTCATTTGTACATCTATACTGTCTCTATCATATCTAAACGTATTGAAGGTTGTCTTTATGAATTTTTTCTATCTAGATGTCTGAGAGATAATCTTCTGCTAACTAATCATCTCTACTAATGGAATACTTCCATGCCTGGCTAGAGATCCTGGATTAGCAAATGTGTACGACCATCTACTACCTCTTCGTCTCATCTGTCAATGGAGTACTCCCATACATGGTTGAGAACTTGAATGAGTAAATGTGCACGACCATCTACTGCCTGTTCGTCTCATCTGTCGATGGGATACTCCCATGTCTGGTTGAGAATTTGAACAAGTAGAGGTACCTGTGCAATCACACGATCATCTGTTACCTGTTCGACTCATCTGTTGATGGGAATTCTCCCATACCTGGCTGAGCACCTGGACGAGCAGAGGCACTTGTGTTAACTCGATCATCTACTACCCGTCCGTCTCATCTGCCGATGGGATTTCTCCCATACCTGGCTGAGAACCTGGACGAGTAGAGGTACCTGGGAAAAATTATGATAAATGTCTCTCAGTCATTTCTCCCTCTCAAGGAGGGATGCGTTCTCTTCTACTCCAAGTCTTCCGCGAAAGTATTCAAACTTCACCTTGGGAAGAGGCTTGGTGAGAACATCTGCAGTTTGGTCATCTGTCAGAATATACTGTAGCTTGACCACACTTGTTTGCATTATATCACGTATGAAGTGATATTGAATCTCTATGTGCTTTGACTTGTCGTGAAATACATGATTCGCTGACATCTGCACACAACTCTGGCTATCACAGTGAATCACGATTGGCTCTAGAATCTGGCCAAACAATCCTGCTAGAAGCTTACGAAGCCAAATTGCTTCTTGGGCTGCTGAATTAGCAGTACTGAGAGCTACTGATTTTTGCTTCCTACTGCATCAGGAAATTACTGCAGAACCCAGACTGAAACAACATCCTGAAATGCTCTTCCTATCTGTAATGCATCTAACCCAATCAGAGTCTGTAAACCCTTGCAATTTCAAGTCACATTCTGAATCATATCGTAGATCATATCCCACAGTGTCACGTAAGTATATGAGCACATGTTTTGCAGCAGTCTAGTGAATCTGCCTCGGTTAACACATGAACTGACCGAGGCCATTCACAACAAAACAAATATATGGTCTGGTGTTCGTTAGATACATCAAGGACCCAATTAGCTAGCGATACATGGTGGGATCAATCAAATTTGAATCTGAAGTAGAATCCCTCAGCTTCTTCAAGTTTGCATCCATCGGAGTAACTATGGAGTTGCAGTCCAACATTCTGAATCTTTTCAGTATATCTATGGTGTATTTTGCTTGACCTAGGAAAATCTCCTTTTGCCTCTGCCATACTTCTAATCCCAAGAAGAAATGCATCAATCCAAGATCCTTCATTTTGAATTCAGAGGCGAGTTTCTTCTTACACCATATGATAAGTTTCTCATTTCCGGTGAGAAACAAGTCATCAACATATAGTACCAAAATCAGTGGCTCATCATTCACAACCTTGTAGTAAAGGTTGGGGTCTACATCACTCTTGGTGAATCCCAGACTCACCAGGAATTCGTTTATTCGTCCATACCAAGCACAGGGTGCTTACTTGAGTCCATATAAAGCCTTTTTCAGTGTGCATATGTGAGACTCCTTTCCATGGACAACAAAACCTTATAGTTGTTCAATATATACTTCTTCCTCGATAATACCATTGAGAAAAGTTGTCTTGACATCCATCTAATGCAACTTCCATCCCATAGCTGAAGTAATAGCAATGATCAATCTGATGGAAGTATATTGAGCCACAGGAGCAAATGTCTCATCATAATCGACTCCCTCTTTCTGAGAGAACCATCTGGCAACAAATCCGGCCTTGTATTTTTCAATGCTCTCATCTGCTCCATGCAGAGTTTCATGCTCCTCTGCATTCTGCAAAATTTGTCGTGCCGATCTGGGTCTTTTTCGGCTCATTGCCATATCTGTGGGAGTATCTTCTGGCTCAACTGGATCAATGGGATTGATTGGTTTATTCCTTTCTCCAGACTCCCTCTTAATGTTTGGAGGGGGAGATGATCTCATCTCTTCGTTATCGATCTTCATATCTGATCCTCTTCCTTTTCGGATAGCCATTTCTTCTTCAAAGGTTACATCTCGACTGACTTCAATTTGTCTTGATCATGGGATGTATATTTTGTAAGCCTTTGAAGACTTGCAATATCCCACGAATGTTCCCCCCTTGCCTGAAGGTTCTAACTTGGGCACATGAATGTAGATTGGAAAGTAATTATCCATCTTGGTGACGACCAGGTTCATCAAGGATCCTTCGAGTCACGACTATAGTGTCGTCAGGTTTCTATCATATGTAATAGACTAGAATCTTTGTCTTTGAAGGATAACTCCCTCTGTCTCTCAGAAGTCGGTTGAGTAAATCTTGTTGATGCAATAGATAGACTCTCATTCGCAGAAGCCTTCCGCTTCTGATCACCAAATTGCTACATGAGATCATTATAGGTCTGAGCATCACAATACCCGCTTCTAGAGGCTTTTCGCTTTCGTTTCATCTGTATATCAATGGGATCACTTGTCCTTGTAGATCATGGCATTCCCTACAAGTCAAATCCCGTAAGATGGTTAGCAATATTTCATAATCAATGTATAAACAAAATAATGTAGGCAACCTTTTAGTCATCTTCGACACAACACACGTAAGGCCATTATTCGGATGTTTATGGTTTCCATTTTAGCATACCATTAAGAGTGTGTACTACTACAGTATGTTTGTTATAAAGGAGTTGTCATCCTAGATGGGTTGTGCAACATGACCGACTATTTATCTACATGAATTTAGAAATGTAGATATGTGTAAAATATATTAAAAAACAACCAGATCTAATTTACTAGAGCATGTAAAATCAAATACTTATCTTTTGTAGTTTTGTGGGTGGGCTCCCACTGTCAAAGTCCACTGATCTTCATATGCTAGCTTGATGATCATCACAGTCTGGATCTTCATATCATTTCTTAGAAGAAGAACTCCGAGTGATCATCCTTCCTTGGCTCCTTGTCAGGAGTGTCTTCTTCTACATCAGCAATTGAAGCTTCATGCTTCCTTTTGATTGAACTTTGACAACTACTGGCATAATGACCGCATTTCTTGCACCTATAGCACTGTATTTGAGATAAATCCTTCTTCTCTTGTTTCTTCTGATCAGGGGGAGGACTTGATCTCTTATCTTGGTGCTTGTGATTCTCCTTAGGTTGAGCGCCATGAAGTCTTTGGCGTGCTGTGATTCTTGTTTCTTCCTAAGTGCATTCTGCCCATAGCTTATCAAATTTGGGAAACTTGGTCCAACCACTTATAGTTTGGATAAAATACTCCCAAGATGGTGGGAGACCATTTAAGGTGGTCATAACGAGATCCTTTTCTTCAAGATTGTCTCCACTGGGCTTTAGCTTGTCCCTAAGATCGGTGATCCTCATGAAATATGAGGCAATATTCTCGGACTTCGTCATCTTCATATTCGACAGTTTATTCCTCAATGTGAGAGTCACATTGATATTACTGTGTTCAAATAGCTTCTTTAGGGTTTTGAACATCTTCCTCGCTGTTGTCTTTTCTGAGATCTGAGGAACCAAGTGGTCTCTAACTGAGTCCACCAAAATCCTTCTTGCTTTGGCATCATTCTTCCTCCAGCGAGTTTTGTCTTCTTTGGCTTCTAATTCTGGGACCTTTGCATTTACGCACTGTAATAGGTCATTTTCTTCTATTAGAAGAAGAACCCTAGACTTCTAGGGGATGAAGTTGGAAGCTCCTTCAAGACGGTCTTCAATCTTCATGCTAATCATCTTGACTGTGGATCTGGATCTGAATCCCTAGCAGAGTAGGTCAAAACTAAAGGTTGGAGTTTTGGAAAACTGACTCCACAGATAAATGCACCCTAGAGAGGTGAGTTGAGAAGAGGTAGAGTCGAGCTAAAACTGTGGAGGGAGTAGGTAAAAAACTGAAGCCCTAATTTTTGTTGCAGTTGTAGAATTAGGTCAAAAATTGAAAATTCTTAGAATTGAATTCTGTCTTCACCAAAAGATGCGCCTTCCTTAGAGCGAAATTTCCAAGGTTCTTTTTCTACCAAAAGGTTGAGTGAAGACCTTAGAAAGATGAAACCCTAGTTTCGACAGGTTTTCGACAATGGCTTCTTCTAGCACTGCTTTGACACCATGTTAGATTTTCATAAGATTATAGAATTATATCTTAATTGCATTTATCAATAGGATCATTAGAAGATAGACAAAGCACAGAAAAATAACATGATTATTTTTATCTTGGGAAATCCAAATGGGAGAAAACCCAACAATCTTTGTCTAGAGATGTTAATTCTAAGAATAGTGTACAATGAAGAAAGAAAAAATATGGAAATGCTTTCCAAAGATAGAAACCCTAAAAACAAGTCTTCTCCAGTAGATGCGAACTTCTCTCTCCCAGAAAATGAAAACTTTTCTTGTGTTGTTGTGTGGAATAATGAGGAGGGGCACCTCCTATTTATACAAATTTTCCACTAATAATTTAACTGGGGCTGACTTCTCTTGGGGGAGCAATAAAACCTTTTTATAATTTTTATTTTATTTATTTTATTGCTGGCTTTTCACCCCAAGGTTACGTTGTTCTTTCTAGGGTTTGTATGATGAATTATAACAAGATCAAACTCCCGTAGCAGGTACAAGTGAGGAATGTCTTCTGAAGTTGCACAAACTCCAACATGCATGTGGCATAGCATTCAATGTTCTTCGCTCACCCTATTGGAATGAAATGGTAGAGGCCATCCGCACTGCCCAAGTAGGATACAAGAACCCCGGGTATGACAAAGCTAGAACTGTGGGGATTGACAAGGAAAAGGCCAAGATTCAAAATGCTTTGGGTCAATTCACAAATGCTTGGAATGGGTATGGGGTATCAATTGTATCAGACGGTTCGACAAATGTGAAAGGCAAGCCATTGATAAATGTTCTTGGTGTCTCTACTACTGGTGCAGTCTTCTTTTCGGCACATGACTACTCAGATAAATTCAAGACCGGCATGAACATTGCAGAACTCCTCCTCAAAAACATTGAATTCATTGGTCCATACAATGTCATCTAAGTCATAATAGATAATGTTGCTAATTGTAAGGCATCGGGAGCAATCATTGAAGATAAATACCCCAACATATTTTGGTCCAGGTGTTTAGTTCACACATTGAACGTTTTGATGCATGACATTATTAAGTTGAAGGAAAATGAATACAAATGGTTGATGAATTGTACAAGAAGGGAAAGCACATGATAAGATTTATTACCAACCATAGCAATGCCCATGGTATTTTCCGCACTCACTCAAAGTTAGAGCTATTAAAGATAGAAAATACTAGATTTGCTAGCTATTACCTCACCTTCAAGCGCCTTTTGAAGGTAAGAGAGGCATTGGCTAGAATGTTATTAAGTGAATCATGGCAAGTCTTGAAAGATAGGGCTATATCCACATCTGACAGGCTTGATTTTTAGGATGTGGAAGACACAGTTCTTGATGGTCAATTTTTGGTAAGTGTCAAGTTTGTTTTGCAGTTCACAAAGCCCGTTTATCACATGATTCGGTTTGCAGATACAGATAAGCTGGTAATTGGGGAGGTGTATGAGCAGATGGATAGCATGTTGGGCCAGATGAAAGATATTGTTGAATCGAAGGATCCCATCCTGTATGACCATATTCACACACATGTGGTCAAAAGGTGGGAACATCTCAACGATCCACTGCATGCCTTAGCATATGTATTAACACCAAAATATTATTCTCCATCTTGGTTGGCCAAACCAACACCTGGGGATGGGGTTAGGAGAAAGCCCCACACAGATCCAGAGGTACATGTTGGGTACATGGCTGCTATAGACAATTTAGTCCTTGATGAAGAGGAATGTGCCTTATTGCGTAGTGAATTGAGCAAATACCTCGGTGATATTGGTCCGTTTGGTACTTTGCATGCTAGAAAAGATCGAGATAGGGCGCCTCCTATTGAATGGTGGAACATGTATGGCTCATCATGCCCATGCTTGCATAAACTGGCAACCAAAGTGCTTTCACAGGTGGTAAACAGTTCCTCTGTAGAAAGGTGTTGGAGCACCTATAGCTTCATCCACTTAGTGAAAAGAAACTGATTAAATGAAAATAGGGCAAAAAGCATGGTTTATGCACATTACAACTTGAGGTTGTTGACTCTTTACTGTGAGCGGGCCAAAACCGATAGATCATATGTCACTTGGGACAACAATCCGGAGGAGTAGCGAGAGGGGGTCATGCAGGACCAAGTCTTCGATGCGGCTCAAGCCGCTCAACATTGGTGGCTACTGGGGATGATAATCCCGCTCCCTTTGTTCATAGACCACAGGAAAAGAAATTAAAAATTTCCCATGGCAAGAGGAAACATCCATAAAATCTACTTTTCTTATCTTTTCTTATTTACAGTACTTTCAACTTTCAAGTTTCTGCACTATTGAGTCATTGATTCTTTTATATTTATTATGGTATATTTTGTGAACATACATGGCAATTCAAGCTTGAAGTTTGAAGTTGAACTTTGAAGCTGTAAGGTTGATAACTTGATGTTATGGATAATGGACCTATGTTTGACGAATTCACTAGTATATGATTGATGGTTGATGAATGATGTTATAAAACAAATATCGTCAAGGCCATTGAGCAACTTAGTCATCAAGGAACCGACCAACAAACAAGGTACGTAAGTGAAGTTGTTCCCTATCATAAACATCACCAACATTCTTTTTTTGGTTTCTTGATGATGAAGTTGCTTAATGGCCTTGATGATATTGTTTTAGTGAGGCTAGCTGTTGATGAAATAGATTATTTATGCAGAGTTGATTAATGATGACGTTACTTAATTAGCATGGATGTGTGGCTTCTTTGATGATTGATTGAATAGATTCTCTACTTTGGTAATGAGGATAGTTCTTTTTGACGATGAGGCTTTTTTGCATGTATATATCTGGTCCTTGGGCTTAGCTCTTACAAAAACGAGATCAAATTATTTCACATGAAATATTGCCAATTATTTCCATAAAATACATAAATTTTGAAATGTAAAATGTTTTACAGAAGTTTTGCCAAATATTTATATTTGATATTTTGAGCCCTGCATAGATAATATTTGTCATGGTCTGATCATTGAACCAGTGAATGAATATTTATCTTGGAGAATCGGTGTGGTATAGTTGTTGGTTTGATTAGGAGGGGTCCAAACATTCCAAAAACCATCAATGGACATCTCCAGACCTTTTTGATTGTGGCGGGAAATGATCCGGGGATGTGGAGAAAGTCCTCGCCATCCTTAGGGACGTTCTCCTACAGTTCCCAAGTTCTCAGGGATGGAGAAAGTTGAAACACAGAGGTCACATCCCCAAGGAGTGGGGACGGGTTAACTCTATTAGATTGGTCAGGCAGCATGAACCTCAAAGAAAAAGCTAGATGTGAGCACTAATATTCTCGCTTCTCGGTCTTGTATGTTAAGTGAGCTGTTGATTGACATTTTGCAGTTGGCTGTCATCTCTTGACTTCTACCTTGTTGCTATCCTTCTGGTCCTCACCTTATTTTATCCAATTAGGTTATTGTTTCCTTCATGTGTTGTATTGCATCTCTTGTATACTTTGTGTTTGACTTCGCGCTGGAGATGCATTTGGCAATTTCAGTGTACGGTTGTTATGCCCCTCACTTTCTGTGCTAATTTCAGAGCATTTTCCAATATATTTCGGTGGATATTTTAGTTGATTAGTGAGTAATTTGTTCAACTCTTTATAATGTATGTATGGTTACAATACATGCTTGCATATTTACTGGCATACGTTGTCTGTTTTCGTATAATGGTTGTTTCCGGGTGTATTTTAGTTTTATATGCAAAAGCGGCTAGAGAATCATTTTGAAAGCCTTGGTCTCAATTTTTGTTTTATTGCAGGACAAAGTACTAATTTAATTTAGTGTAGTTCTAGATGATCTCACAGTCGCAACAAATTTGGTCTTTTTCATTTATGGATACTATCTCGGTTTATGGAGCATGGGATACATTTGTGTTTATGATTCTTTGAACCCCACCCTTGTAGGGATGTCTGCATGGGAGGAGACAGTTACTGTATCTTTTCGTTCTCTTAAATTATAGAACCCCTAATTTTTGTAATTGTTGAGGTTAATATTATTATTATATTTTGTTGACAGTGACATAGCAAAGCATCTTTCACTTCCACCAGTTAAGTTGCATTGTAGCATGCTTGCCGAGGATGCCATCAAGGCTGCTGTTAAAGATTACGAGGCAAAGAAAGCCAAAAGGGAGCAGAATTCCGAGTCTGCATCAAACAACGATGTTGCTGGGACTGCCTAGTAGGCTAGTCTGGGAATAGAATTCTGAGCCTGCATCAAACAACGATGTTGCTGGGACTGCCTAGTAGGCTAGTCTGGGAGTATGTCACTGCCATGTCACTGTCCCATTCTTCTGACACGGTAGCTAATTAGTTCGCATTACATATTTGTTGAAAAAAAAACCCTGTAATGGTTCTTAATTTCCTTGGGCATTGCAAATAAGATACATTTAAGAGGCCGTTACTGTAAATTCTATTTCACTGTTGTATAGTTTGATGAAGGTTAATGTATAGAATTTGGTGTTATTAAAGTAGCTTAAGCTGCCCTTTCTGAGTTATTTTCTGCTCTTTTCTAGTATGTGTGAAGGCAACTAACATTTTGTTAGATTTTGTCTTCATATTATTTTAGGTTCTTTTCTTATACATTTCAATTTTCGACATTCAAAAAGTTCTAGCTTCTTTCCAGCATTTCAAGAACAGTAGCTGTCAAGGGTCCGTGCTTCTATAGTTACCATACCAACGCATGCCCTCGACAATCAAGACTTCGTCATTCTTAAGCATCATGCCAATTAACCAGAACCAGAAGCATCTGTGGCATCATGTTCATCAACTTAACCATGAAACATCTGAAGCTCATGTTATATGCCCTTTTAAAGCAAGATTTTTGTAACAGTGAGTGTGCTCTCAGGGCTTACTTTCGTTCAAGGTCTTTTGGGTACAATTGGTGGCAAATAAATGCCTGTGTTTGCAATTCAGTTGTCAATTTTGTTGGGAAATGCTTTATGACAGTATTATAGTTGGTAGAAAATATATTTTGGGAGACTGATGGTCTTGAATTGATATCATATGCTGGGTACCATGGCAACCCTTCCACTGATTAAGATAGTTTGCGTACATCAAATAATGAACAGAAGAGTACCTGTGATAACATAGTTGTAGATTCTAGATAGATTGGCGATTCCTGCCTGATTTCGAAGTTCTGTTATGAAGTCAAAACCCAAGTGGGTAGGATGGGTGCATCCTTGCAGAGGACATACGAAATCTGATGCTCTGGTTAGGGCCATTACGTAAAATAATGCCTTTATATTTCAACATCAAAGGTACCTTTGAAGGGGATGTTTTTCCCTTTCTTCCCTGTTAATTATATTCTGCCATGTTCACATCTCTGTCGAAGGTATCTAGAG
This sequence comes from Pseudotsuga menziesii, assembly GCA_001517045.1. Taxonomy (NCBI): domain Eukaryota; kingdom Viridiplantae; phylum Streptophyta; class Pinopsida; order Pinales; family Pinaceae; genus Pseudotsuga; species Pseudotsuga menziesii. The sequence continues at coordinate 115,605 of LPNX011019518.1, read as the reverse complement.
GTATTTTTGGTAATAACGAGTTACACCTGTCCTTTTGATTATAATTTAAGTATGGTTGTGTTTTCATCGGTTAACACTTCTTCTTTTTTTTATTATCACTGAACCTCATGCTGCATTAATAGAATCAGTACATATAACATTTTCTCGACGTTATGGGCTAAACATGTATACTACGGGGTTTCCTTCAACAAAACCAAAGACTTTCACCGAATTTCCTTGTTAGTATGGCGGTGTCTAAAACCTCATTTACTGTGGTTTTAGAGTTTCTGAACAGGGTACTCTCATGACAGGCAGTGATGTGATGTTGGGATTGATTCGGGGTTTGCTATTGGTTGGTTGATTGGAAGATACTCTGGCGGTGATTTAAGAATTTTTATGAATGGATAAACAGAGGCGGTATTCTTTCTGCCAATGCTTTAGTTGAATATAGTTGTTTATGGGAGTATACATTTTGAACATCGTTGTTTCAATGAAAGCATAAAACATCTTAAACTTAGATTAATCCCTTGACAATGATCACAAGTTCATCAAGATTCAAAATGTTTTTCCAAGTACAGCCAAAAAATAATCATTGAAACGTGCTAATCAGTGAATCAACCGTAATGAGATTTTTTAAATACTCATACAAAACAATGCTCAGTTAAGTCTCGTGGACTTCTACATTTTCTTGTATACAAATAATCACTTGAGAATTACTCCGCTGAACGAGGCCATCAGAGAATTACTCCGATGAACGAGGCCATCCGAGTTAGTATTTGACCACACTTGTAGCATCATCTGTGTATTGATCCTATTTTTTGGGACAATTTTGGGTCTGTCTGAACAATGCTTATCGTGAAATATGAACGCTGATTAAGTTCTCTACATTTCTTAATCCCAATAGTTTCACCTCATTGAATAGATGAAAGAATAAGTGCTCCAATTCCCCACACATATGGGTATTTGTACCTTGGGTTTGTCTGAACAATGCTTGACGTGAAATACGAATGCTGATCAAGTTCTCTACATTTCTTAATCCCTATAGTTTCTCTTCATTGAATAGATGAAAGAATAAGTGCTCCAATTCCCCACACATTTGGGTATTTTTTAAGGATTCAAATATATATCTTTGAATAGCTGAAAGAATAGGTTCTTCAATTCCCCACACATTGGGGTATTTTTAAAGATTCAAATATATATCATTGAATAGATGAAAGAATTGATGCTTCAATTCTCCACACATCAGGGTATTTTTTAAGGATTTAAATATATACATGTGTAGTATTCTAGACTACCATTTGGATTGAAAAGTTATACATATAGATATATAGGCGAAGGGGTGACTGTGCGGCCTCGATTTCTGTGCCTGTACACTGCCTCAAAATCTGTGCATGTACGGACTGCTGTATGTACACCATTAATTGCTGTACCTGCCTCGAAAATTGTGCTATACCGACTGTCTGTAATCTGCCTACAAAATTGTGCTGTACAGACTTGCCTGTAATCTGCCTTGAAAACAGTGCCCATCCTTCTTGATTTCTGTGCCTCTAAACCTGTATGGACTGCAATAAATGTTGTGGTATGGCTGCCTTGGAATTTGTGCCATCCAATAAATTTTAGAGCATAAATACCCAACTTATGACTTAGAACTCCTTGCGATAGTGCATACCCTGAAAGCATCAAGGCGTAAGCTATCTACCCGACCATTTGCATCAGGGCCCACTTGATGCCGTCCGGTAATAGATTACTCCGTTATCTTTCTCTGACAGTGAGACCAAGAACAGTAGATTCTGCTTCTTTTCTTTCATTTCATTGCAGATCAATTCTACAACAAACTATTATTACACTCCAGTATAATGCAATAATGAAGAATACTAATTTACCAAATTAAATTGAATCTACAGACTGAACCAATCTAAACCTAATCTGAAATTGTGTTCTAAAAACTTGTAATTTGAAATTCAATTGTTATGGATTTGATAACACCAATGTTTTGTGTGTATGCCAGTTTAAAACTTTAACCTCCGTGATCATGAAGGATAAAGAATCCAAGGTTTAAACCTGGATCGGGTTCCATAAAACAAACAAAGGAGTTGATTAATTGTTACAAGGAAGTTGGTAAAACGTTCCAAGTTTTAGATCTTTCCAGTTATTTTTATGGAGTTGACTAATATTATACACTTCTAAACATACATTGGCAATTTTCATAAAAATTCCAGTCAAAACTTACAATTTTCATAAAAATTCCGGTCAAAACTTACAATTTTAAACTTGCACTTAAAAACAAGAAATTTCATGGCTAAATTTATGGATGGATGAATTCGAGAGCACAGTTGGTGTGAAAGTAGATGTTGGAATTGGTTGTTCTTGTTCTCACGGAAAGGTAACGGAGTAAGCTATCACTTGACGGCGTCAGGTGGGCCCCGGTGCAAATGGTCGGGTAGATAGCTTACTCCTTACTTTATTGGCAGGAAATTATTATTTCAGTTCGATAGATCCCAAAATTTTATATACTTGCAGACCCAACCTCAATTGAATGCCGGGCAGGGGCTTTGAGTGGAATTTTTGAGCAATTATTACTTTTACATCCTAAACATAAAGGAAAATGATAATTTGGTAGCAGATGCTCTGAGTCGGAGACGACACATAAGTGCAAGTTTGAAAGCACAGTGGGATCTGAGAACCGTGATCGGGATGATATCTAAGGAAGATAGGTGGTACCAAGGAGTATGTAAAGTATTCTCGAAGAGGAAGGACTGGACCAAGAAATAAGTAAGCAAGTATAATGATTACCAACTAGCCGAAGATGGGGTATTACTATGGAGGAACCAAACTTATGTGCCTGACCACAAGAATTGTACCCATGTTAATAAAATGTTAATAAAACACTTATTAATGATTGAGTATTCTTCCCTGGTACTTTCATAATTATCCCTGTTCGATGGATCTACTTCCTTGGGAAACCCTGTTTAGACCCCTAGGAAAACATAACAGAATGGCTTGGGAATCTCTAGAGTCAACGTTGACTATACATGGAAATAGGTGGACCTTTTATAGGGGAACATATGCTTTGAGGGGGAAATATCCCACAATGCAGTGAAGATGGAGGTAGAGGTGAATGATAGTCTTATAGAAGGGAAGCAATACCTCGTACCAATATGCTTTCTATACATAGATTCTCTGGAATGGGGATTTGCTGAAATAGATGTCTAGAAATTCGTGATCTTCATCCTCTTTCCGTTTCTTGGAATTTAGTCAAGGTTCTCTCTCTCTCTCTCTCTTCAAAAATTCTCTTTTTGGAATGTGAACCATGAATTAGGTTGATCCTTTCCCTAGCCTTTTTGTTTGAGCAGCCACCATCTCAAATCCAATGGTCAAGATTAAAAAATAACTTAGATGAGATCTAGGGCGAAGATCACATCTCACTTTTCTCATTAAAAACATTGAATGATTTTTTAAATATTTAATGTGAGACATTAATTACACACCCACCTTTTAATCTCATAAAGTCACATTTTAAAATAAAAAATGACTCAAACTCACTTTTTAAAAGTCACTTTATTAAATAAAACCATTCTCACTTTTAAAAGTCCCAGGGACCACATTTAAAGTGTCATTGTTCACTCCAAGGCATGGATGGACAAACTCTTCCTAGGTAAAATTTCAACATGACCACTCATTATTCTCTATTGCAACAAGGTCGTGGACATGCTCCAATGATCATATTTTGATTTTGATTTTGATGAAACTTTCAATGGTATTTTCATAATTGAGCTCAAACAAAACAGTTTTAGAGATCTTCCTACATTTATCTGTACTACCTTGGTAGAGTTTTGGGTATTTCCAATCATTTATGCATACTTACTATTTCCTTACGTATCCTTTAAATCTTATCCAGCTATTTATCTCTCTCCCTTGGCTTTGAAGGTTCTAGGTCAAACTCCTACTACTTCATACTTTCATCTTAAAATACAATGCCACCCTATTGGGATGTATCTCACTACATTTCTAAAGTAATTCCCACCCATTGGAATGCCTCCTCTTTTTATAGAAACCAATCTAGAAAATTGAAGCTCTCAATTCACTTCTTATGACCCTCTTTAACTACTTTAGGCTTTCGTTGGTTCTTAATAACTTGATCTGTAGCCAAGGAAATTCAGGCCAAGGTATATTAAAGTATTTTACCTTGAATTGATTTGTAGGAAAACTGAAGTGTATCAACCATTCATATCCCCTACACGCACCTTGTAACACTATTCTTGTTAACTAATACATTTTATCACGAGGACTCAAGAACTGGCATCCTTCCTATTGCATATGCATACCATGTATAGACAGGTATGGATACAACTTTATATTATAGATATCACTTTGCAATATAGCATTATGATATCCTTCCATAGTATAGGCAATAAATGGTATCCTCCATACCCTTCCTAACTATTCTCAAATTAGATATATATAAATCATACCAACTTATAAGCTTATAACATATGAGCATTTAGAAGGTGATGGTGGTCCATAAGGTGGTAAGAATGGTGCAATATTTACTGACACCAGAAGCATGGTCTGTGGTTGCATTGATATTGCATCACCATACAACAATATTCTACAAGTTTTTGAAAGTGATTCTAAGGTGTGGCTTCAACAAACTTCGAAGTTCATGGTTGCATGGATATTGCATCACCATATAACAATATTCTACAAGTTTTTGAAAGTGATTCTAAGGTGTGGCTTCAACAAACTTCGAAGTTCATGGAGAAGTTTCTGCTAATCATGATATGCACATCCTGTTATATTACACTTAGTAGCAATTGTGCAATATATCAAGCTTTGACAAAGGCTATATGCACTGAAATGATTAGCATCGTCTTCAAGAGATGGAGAAAATACATAAGCTATAACATTAGGAGATGCTCTTTCCCTGAACAAATTGAAAGATAAAACCCTTTTGTATGTAGAGGATCTCCAACATCTTGTTGAGGTGCATATATAAAGGGTTTGTAGGTTGCTTCAAAAAGGGATGTCAATTTGGAAGATAGTATAAGTTTGTGACACAAACTACCTCCTTTCACTTGAGATGCTTCAGGGATTGTTAGTGTATTGGTTAGTGGTCATCCCACGACACGTTTTGTACTAGACACAGGCTCATTCATTTAAGAGGAATCCATGAGACTTCTAAAAGTGACTCGACTGTTAAGAACTCATGCAACAACATAATATGATAATACATTTACAAGCATACTTCAGAACCGCTTGACTAAGTTGCAGGTAATAAGGAGGTTTTGGTAAAGGAACGACTTGAAAGGTACTATTTAGGCCACGGGGAAGATAGGAGATCATTTTGTATATACTAGGACATTATTAGTGTCCTGATTGAAAGAAGCGAAGCCTTCACACTGGATATTTGTGCAGACATACTTCCATGGCTTACTCGGTTGCTTCAAACTGAGATTGAGAGGCACTTTATGGAAACCATGTTTGTGATAGTGAATACTTTTGGTGATGTTATCTAGACAACTATGAAAGCATCCCTTGTCCTTTAGCCTGTATGCTTACAGTGTTGAGTGTCAAGTCATTCTCTCGACCTTACCTGGTTTCATTTACCTTCACCCTTGACTAGCAAAATGGCTAAATCCATAAATGAGTATACATTGGAGGTTCTTGTTTAAAGCAACTAGTCATTTTGATTTAGATTATTATATATGTATTGTGCTTATACTTGCCAACATAATCTACTTGTACTTAAGTCTCAAAGTTAGTATAGATAATTGAACATACATGTACATTTTGTACTTTGTAGTATCAGAGTTTAACATTGGGTCATCATTTGATTAGTCTTGACCTGGTCAACCTAGTGTTGACCAAGCCAGGAGCAGGGTCTAGGATGATGAGTTTTAGAGCGATGGTTGTGGATGATGATTATTTATGGTCTATGGGTGTCCATTAGACATATTCATTCTTTAGATGGAAGTTTACTATGATGGCATGTATTATTTTTATGATTATCAACATTTACAGGCTTTATTCTTTGTATTGTTCTGACATGGATGGGGTCTCTGATGTATTTTTATGATGGACATGTTGTGTATGAGTACTCATTCCTAGTTGATTTTGATATTCTGAGTCCATTGGTGCAACTAGTTTTCAGTTTCAACAGTTACAAGAGAGACATGAGCGTTTTAGGCATTTTGCAACAAGTTTTCCCTGGAAATGAGAAATAAAACACATTGTAGACAATGGTGAGATCTCCTAGGGCGCTAGAGGGAATCTAGGGGTGCAACCGGTCGATTGTGCCATACTACTATGATGCCAGACACATCTGTGTTGTCATTTGGCTTCATTTTTTGGTCTTCGATAAGATATAGATATTGGCAGTTTTATGTTCCCAAGGCAACATTTTGATGGTAAAAAATGGTTAATAAGGAAACAAATTTGAGATAATGAGGCAAAGGAATGGTATGGAATTGGTCCAAGGCATAGTGTTAGGTTCACCTTCATGATTCGACATCAGCTTCACTTCATATGGGGTCCACACGTCTTTGATTTCTTCAGTTTGAGGGCGTTTTGATGTATTTTGAGGGAGATGTCTTAGTGATTTTATCACTCAGTGTATTTGACCACGACACCTTTTGTTGTGCCACGGGGCCATGCTAATGAAAGATGCCATAACCTCCTAGCCTCCACCATGTGCTATCTTCCGTTTATTGGTCATTTTTATGTGGTGTGCCCCCTCATTGGGCAATTTTAGTGGTGCACCCCTCTTCTATTATTGAGTTGATCGGTGTATCATGTATCCGACTAATCTTAGTCGTTGATTAGATTGTTTTTATCTTTTGATCATGACCCTTGATCTTTTGGATCTAGGTTTTATGTACTTGAGAGATCTATATATTGAGTCTCTCATTTATAAAGGGGACTTTTGGCTTTGAGAATATTGAATACAAGAAAACTTTTGTAGAAAAATCTTGGAAGCTTTGTGAATGTACTTGGATGTGATTGTTACGCCTTTGGCTTAGACATTTCAGTGGATCTTGCATGTAAACAAATATTTTTCTGTGGTAGCTGTACTAATCTTTTGCAAGGTAGCGAATTGGTTGGAGGAGATTGCTATGGCATCTTGCATCATCCTCTAGGAAAATAGTTTCATCTTCAGGGAGTTTTCAATTGTTACTTTGACCATTGGATGTATATATATATATAAATCTATGTAGATGACGTACGTAGCTTATCTTTTTCATCCGTAAGCAAATCTCATTCGTAGTTTGATTTTGCAGGTGGAGAAGAGGGGGCATGAAAGTTTTTGAAAGAACCCCAGCCCGGTTTCAAGCCTTTTGGCTTCTCTGCATGGTTTAATGCCCAACCCTCAAATGCACAAATTTTAGACAAAATTTGACCTGACTGAAACACACAAGGTTCTTTTTCTCAAATTTAAACAATTCATAATTTTTATTTTCTACCAAAAAATTCAAACTCAGAAAATTTCACACAACCAAACACATGAAATTTAACACGCTTGTTTTTTACCAATGGTCCAGGATAAAACCCCCAAGGGAAAACCTTTTTTCTGAGTGAGAGATTTTATTATTCTTCAGGTAAAAATTAGAAATACAATCAACAATACTTGTCATAAATTTGCCTCGATTTCTGAACCCCTTTACTGCTATTTTTTCTTGATTTTCGTGCCACTCTCACCTCGAAAAATGTGTTGTATGGACAAAATTAAATTATGTACTTTCACCTCAATTTTTGTGCCTGAAATGACTATCTCGAGAGTTGTGCAATTGCGTACTATACGGTCTGATAGCCGTACACCTCAAAAACTGTGCTAATTTCATATTGTTGTACGGTCCTAAAAATAGTGCAAAAAACATCGAAATTTGTGCCCTCGATTTATGTGCAGGTACCTTGAAAAACGTTTCTTGTTCGTACTATCTCGAAATCTGTGTAGCCTCAAAATTCGTGCTCGTTTGCTGGAATCACTCCTTGATTTTTGTGCCCAGTTTTGTCCTCTCGAAGTGTGTTGAAAATTAAATTTTCTCTCTTCTGGTTTTGAAAAACTCTTCAAACTCTCACTCTCTCTTTCTCTTCCTCTCTCCAAAAATGTCTTTTGGAGATGATCACAATGAATGAACTCTTGCCTTGTCCTAGTCCTTTTTGTTTATAGTAACTTCCTTGGCAATCTAATGGTCAAGATTAGATTAGATGAAGGGTTCACATTAAATGATTAATTAAATATTAATTAAATGACATTTAGTGCACCTCATGTCATTTAATAAAGTTAGAACAACTCCATTCAATGTAATCACTCACTTAACTTTATTTAAATGTGAACTTAGAAAAAACCATAACTTAGCCTTTTAATAAAGTCACTTTAAAATTATAAAGTGCTTCTCACTTCATTAAATGCACAAGACTAAGAGTTACAACTTTTAAGTGTCCTTGTCCACCCCAAGGGAAATCTAGGTGTACAAACACTTCCTAGGTAACTTTTCAACACTCCCTCTTATCGAGGAAGGTGTTTTTCACCACTCCAAACTTATCTATGAAGTAGACATGCTTCCCCCTACCCAAAGCCTTCATGAGAATGTCAGCCACCTGCTCATTTGTAGAGACATACTACAATCGAACAACCCCTCTCTGAACATAGTCTTTGATAAAGTGATATCTGATCTCTATGTGCTTTGACCTGACATGAAATACTGTATTCTCAGAGAGCTTGATGCAACTCTGATTATCACACTGTATAATTGTAGGACTCGGTTCTTGACCAAATAAGTCCACCATCAGTGTGCGAATCCACAAAGCCTCACAACTAGCCTGATTGGCTACCATATACTCAGCCTCAGTAGAACTCAATGCCACAAACTTTTGCCTCCTGCTAAACCACGACACAACTGTCGAACCCAAGGTGAAGCAACAACCATAAGTGCTCTTCTGGTCCGAAACACTACCTGCCCAATCTGAATTTGTATAGCCAACCAATCCCACTCCACTAGATCTCCTATAATCCAATCCATAGTCAGCTCTACTTGCTAGATATCTCAAATTGTGTTTTGCAACAATCCAATGCACTCTCCTGGGCTCCACCATGAACTAACTGAGAGTGTTCACTGCAATACTCATTTTTGGTCTGGTGTTGACCAGATATATCAATGAACCAATCAACTGACGATACAAAGTAGGTTCCACCAACTCTCCCTCTGAAGCATGAAGCTTCGCCCAGTTGGTGATCATGGGTGTAGACATAGCTCTGCAATCATTCATCTGAAATCTCTTCAGAACATTTGCTGAAAGTTTTTGAAAGAAACCCTAACTTGGTTTCAAGCCTTTTGGCTTTTCTGCATGGTTTAATGCCCAACCCTTCAATGCATAAATGTTTAACAAAATTTAACTTGACTGAAACACATGAAGTTTTTTTCTCAATTTTAGACAATTCAGAAATTTTCTTTTCTACTGGAAAATTAAAACTCAGAAAATTTCAGACAGTCAAACACATGAAATTTTAACACGCTTGTTTTTTACCAATGGTTAAGGATAAAACCCCCAAGGGAAAAACTGTTCTTAGAGAAAGATTTTATTATTTTTCAGGCAAAATTTACAAACCCAGAACATCAGTACTTATCTCATTCCTTCCTTGAAAATCATGCCAGTAACTCACTGACAGAATTGTATGGCCTGCTCATAAATTCAACCCTCGAGATCTGCGCCACACGTGTGAAATTGTACAGTCTGGTACAGTTTGATAGTGTATGACCTGCAACAATAAATGACCTCGATAATCATGCCCAATACGATCTCTGACAGCAACATTTAATGCTGAACGGATTCTGATAGCAGCAATAAATGCTGTACAATTTCTCGTCGAAAACTGTGCCACATTTACGGTCTGGTATAGTACAGTCTCTGTAAAGTACACCTCGATTTCTATGCCAATTAATGCTTCAACCTTCCTCGGTTTTTGTGCCAAATATGTTTGGAAACCCAAAATTTATTGAGAAAGGTGCCCACTTCAAATTCTGGAATTCTCTCTCTCTTGGTTCAAAAACTCTTTAAATCCTCACTCTCTCTGTTTCTCTTCCTTTCTCCAAAAATCTCTTTTGGAAATGATCACAATGAATGAACTTTTGCCTTGCCCCAGTCCTTTTTGTTCATGGTAACTTCCTTGTCAATCTAACGATCAAGATTAAATTAGATGAAGGGTTCACATTAATTGCTCCATTAAATAATAATTAAATGACATTTAGTGCACCTCATGTCATTTAATAAAGTTGAGCAACCTCATTCTATTTAATCACTCACTTAACTTTATTTAAATGTGAACTTAGGAAAATATCATTTTTTTAGCCTTTTTAATAAAGTCACTTTAAAATTATAAAGTGCTTCTCACTTTATTAAATGCCTAAGACTAGGAGTCACAACATTTAAGTGTCCTTGTCCACCCCAAGGAAATTCTAGGTGGACAAACACTTCCTAGGTAACTTTTCAACATCTGCAACATATTTCTTTTGCCCTATGAAAACATGTCCATCATCCTGCCAAACCTCCATCCCCAAATAATAATGCATCAGTCCAAGGTCTGTCATCTCGAACTCTGAAGCAAGATCCTTCTTGCAACCATCAATTAGGTGCTCTCCCCCAGTAATGAACAAATCATTAACATATACTAGAAGAATAAGTGGAACAACACCAACCACAATGTAGTATAGGTTGGGATCCGCTTCACTCTTCTGAAACCCAATCGAAAGCAAGTAGGAATCAATCCTGGAATAGCAAGCCCGAGGGGCTTGCTTCAGACCATACAAGGCCCTTTTTAGCCTGTAAACATGAGAATCTCTCTCAAACACCTCAAAGCCCTGATGCTACTCCAAATACACCTCCTCCTGTAGAAAATCGTTGAGAAAAACGGTTTTCACATCCATCTGATGGATCTTCCAACCCATCTCTGCCATGATGGAGATCACTGCTCCGATCGAAGAAAATCTGGCCACTAGTGCAAATGTCTCATCATAGTCAACTCCCTCAACCTGTGAGAAACCACGTGCAATAAAACGAGCTTTGAACTTCTCAATACTGCCATCCGCAACATGCTTTATCTTGTAAAGCCACTTGGAATTCACAATAGACTTCCCCTATGGTCTAGGAACCACTTCCCACATCCCATTCTTCATGATGGAGTTGTATTCCTCCATCATGGCATCTCTCCAAACCTGGTGTACAGAAGCCTCCTCATAAGTAGTCGGTACGGTATCACATAAGCTAGTCACCAGTGCCATATAGCTGGAAAATCTCTTAGGTGCCCTGCTCTGTCTGACCTCCCTCTTGGGTGGTCCAACTGACGACTCTGCTTCCTTCATCAACTCCTTAAGACAACTTGGATTTCTCTTCTTGGAGGAAGCATCCTGTCTCAGACTCTCCTCTACCTCCTCATCAGATACCTGTCTCCCTGAAGAAGTACCAACAACCTGAGAACCTGCCCCTGGTGAACCTTAATCTGTACTACTAGAACCCGAATCACAAGGTGTCACATGTGAACCTGTGATCCGTGAACCTGTCCTTGTACCAGGGTCCAGAAGTACCTGTGGACTGAGCCCCTGAAACTGAAGAACTTGTAACCTATGACCCAATCACACCTGAAACTGGTGACCTTGTACTTTGACTCGCTGACTCTGAACAGTCACTTGTGGAGTACTTTGGTGATCCTCCATCTCGAAATCTAGAGACCTCCTGAAGGCTTTCTCCTCTTCAAACTTCACCTCCCTTCTCACCACAACTTTCCTCTGTGTAGGAAGGTATATGCGAAAATCCTTCGATGTCTCATCATAAGCAACAAAAATTCCCCGCTCACCTCTAGCCTCCAACTTTGTCCTCTTCTCAGAAGGGACATGAGAGTATGTAAGGCAACCAAAAATCCGAAAGTGACCTATCTTAGGAACTTCCCCTGTAAACATCTCCTCAGGAGTTTTGCACCCCAATGCACGTTGCGGACTCCTGTTCAGTACATAAACAACAGTGCTACAGGCCTCTTCCCATAGAAAGAAAGGAAGACTCTGATCATGCAACATGGCTCTAGCTGTACCCACTATCGAACGGTTCTTCCTTTCAGCCACTCCATTCTGCTGTGGAGTGTAAGGAATAGTCAACTGCCTCTTGATCCCCTCCTGCCGACAATACTCATCGAATGCATGGGAAGTATACTCACCCCCATTGTCTGACCGAAGTACCTTGATATTCTTTCATGTTTGGTTCTTCACAAGAGCTTTGAACTCTTGGAACTGAAGCAAGACTTCCTCTGATCTCTTGCTTCTAAGGAAATAGATCTAGGTCTTCATGGAAAAGTCATCGATGAAAGTGACATAATATTCGTATCCTGTCAAAGAGGTAGATGACGTGGGACCACATAGATCTGAATGTATCAATTGAAGCACTCCCTCTGATATGGAATCACTGCTCGGAAAAGCAGTCTTGGTGTAATTTCCCAAAGCACACCCTTTACACACACCACTCGAATCTGTGTTGAACTCTGGCATACTTGTCGTTATATCTCTCAGCATCCTCAAAGCTGGATGGTGAAGGTGGGCCATCCTCCTGTGCCATAGCTCACACAACTCACTGCTACTCTGAGTGTGTGAGAATGCATGATGTAGCTCGAAGAGAAGCTTGTACAGTTTCCCACATTTAACTCCAATCACTCGTAAATCAGATGGACCTGTTGACTTGGGAAAGATGTGAACTTTCCCATCAAGGACATATACATCGAAGCCTCTGCCCTCAATCATGGAAACTGAAATAAGGTTTTTCTTGAGCCCAGGGACATACAACACATCCCTCAGATACAAATATAAATATCAAACAAATCCCAAGATACAAAGAAAGAGAATCACCAGTTATGCATATAGAACAAATATCTAAAAACATTGGTGAACATGGCCGACTACAAAGTTTAGTAGAAACCTTCACAGGAGAAGTTGCTAGATGGTGGGATACCCATCAATCAAGATTGAAGACATGGACAACAACTTCGACTTACTTTGTAGAAAGATTCAGAGGAAAAAGGCTAACCAAACAAGCCCAAATACCTATGTTCATCCAAGGGCAAGACCCAGAAGAACACATAAGAACATGCGAAAAAGAGTGGAAAAGACTTGGGTATAAAGACGAACATACATGGCCACACCTGTTTCCATCGACACTATCTGACTTACCAAATAAATGGTACAAAATGGAAGAAGCACGGGGTGAAACATTTCAATGGCATGAGTTTAGAGAAAATTTCATCAAAGACCTTAGTTTTATACCAAAAAACGAAAACTTAGTCGAAACTGCAAAACAAATCAAAGCGTTTATAAAACCGACCAGGAACAACAATGTAACACAAAGTTATGATCGACAGACAATAACATGTAATAACATACAAACCAAGACAATACCGCAGTCAACAAGACAACAAATGGAAAATGAAAATTTAGAAGGAAAAAGCTTTCGATGGAAATCACACCATTCAGAAACAACAAAACCAATTCGCACAGTACTTAAAGTTGAGACAGCCGACAAAGAAGATACCAACTGAATGGCTGCAATAGACTTTCTTGCTACATTTTCATAGTTTAAAGAAGGGAGCCGACCAATCAATGAAACCGAAGCACCAAAATGGTTAGATGCCAAAGTGAAAACTAAAGAATTTTACATATCAAACGATGATCGACCAAAAATGGCAAAAATTGGAGATTACTGGAGTGAAGAACAAACAACTGAAATAGTAAACTTACTAAAAGAATTCCAAGATGTATTCGCTAGAGACTACAAAGATCTCAAAGGTCTAGTCCATGAAATGGGTGAAATGAAGATCGACATTAAACATGATGTCCGACCTGTAAAGAAGGGACCATATAAATTAGCTCATAAATACAAAGAGATAGTAAAGAAAGAGATTGATAATATGCTTGCAGCAGGAATTATCTACCCTATTGACCAATCAGAATGGGAAAGTCCAATGGTAGTGCAACCAAAGAAACACGACCCTACAAAGCTAAGGATCTGTGTCGACTTCAGAGAATTAAACAAAGTCACCTTAACAGACCCATTCCTAACACCCTATGCAGATGAAATCCTAAATGAATTCGTAGGACATGAATGCTACTCGTTTACAGACAGATTCTCAGGTTACAACCAAGTACCAATAGCCAAAAAAGAACAGAAAAAGACAACATTCATATGTGAATTCAGATCATTTTCCTACAGAGTTATGCCTTTTGGTCTAAAAAACGCACCTGCAGTATTTTCGAGAATTGTGGTCAAAACATTTCAAGAATATATCTACAAAACAATGGCAGTATATTTCGATGATTGGACAATATACTCTATGTTGAAAGATCACTGCAAATGTCTAAGGCTCATGTTGGAACGATGCCGACAAATCCAACTATCTCTAAACATAAGGAAATGCATATTTTTAACTCCTATATGGATACTATTAAGACACATTGTATGCAAATAAGGCATCAAGGTCGACTTTGCAAAAATAAAAATTATCCTCGACTTAAAACCTCCAGTGAACCCAAAACAAGTCAGGGTACTACTTGGTCATACAGGATATTACAGGAAATTCATAAGATACTATTCAGATATGACCTATCCATTGGAAGAACTATTAAGAAAATATCATGATTTTGACTGGACAGATGAATGTAACATATCATTTGAAACACTAAAAAGAAAGCTAGTAGAGGCACCCATTCTAAGGTTTCCAAATTGGTCAATCAAATTTCATGTACACATCGACGCAGCAGGCCTAGCAATATGAGCGATCTTAACACAACCAGGGGACGACGGAATGGATTACCCCATAGTTTACAGCAACATAAAACTAAATAAGACAAAAAGAAACTATTCGAGAATAGAGAGAGAAGCATTAAGAATGGTTTTTGCACTACAGAAGTATCGACATTACCTACTAGCCAACCCTTTCATTTTTTATATCGACCACCAAGCATTAAAATACCTTGTTAACAAACCCTTACACCATGGGAGAATTTGTCGATGGATACTACTATTCCAAGAATTCGAATTTGAAGCCATTGTTAGACCAGGAAAATTAAATGTCGGACCCGACCACTTGTTGCGAATCGACACAGGAGAGGAGCCGACAGGAGTCGAAGACGACCTACCGGACGCACACTTATTTCGAATAGAAGCCGTCCCAACAGAATTAGAGGAAATAGCTCAATTATTAGAAAATGGTCAAGCACCAGAGGGCATGAGCATGAAAAATAAACAAATCTTAGCTATGAACGCTGCACCATATACCCTCATAAATGGATTTTTATATAAAATGGGCCTGGACGACATCCTCAGAAGATGCGTATTAGATGGGCCTGGACGACATCCTCAGAAGATGCGTATTAGAACACGAAAGATATAATATCATGCATGAAGCACACTATGGACCGATGGGAGGACATTTTCAAGCAGACACAACTGCCAAGAAAATCCAACAGTCAAGGCTATGGTGGCCGACATTATACAAGGATTGTAAAATGTTTGTGAGCCAATGTGACAGATGTCAACGACTGGGTCGACCTATGCCTAGTACATAAATGCCCTTGATATCAGTAAACCCAAGTTTGACATTTGAAATTTGGGCCATTGAATTCATAGGACCATTCCCGATACCAGCAAAAAGAACAGGTGCAAGGTACATAATAACTGCAGTAGAATACGTAACCAAGTGGGAAGAAGCAGAACTAGTCGATGCATGTTCCAGTGAGATAGCTGCTAAATTCATCTATGAAGATATAATTACTAGATTTGGATGCCCAATAACCTTAATCAGTGACCAAGGTTCACACTTTATTAACAAAACCATCAAAACACTGACATACCAGTTCAAAATTGACCACCGACGTAGTACAACTTATCACCCTCAGTCGAATGGAGTAATAGAGGCATTCAACAAAACATCAACAAAGGGCCTAACAAAAATCTGCAATATCAACAAGGATGATTGGGATGAAAAGATCCCTGCAGTACTATGGGCTTACAGAAAAACCTACAAGCGTTCGACCGAGCAAACACTATTTCAACTAGTCTATGGACAAGAAGTAGTTGTTCCACTACATTTTCAACAACAAACACCTATCATAGTAGATATTTTACATGTCGATGTCGAAGAGGGCAGGAAGGACCGACTGATGCAATTAATCAAGCTAGATGAACACCGACTGATTGCTCTACAACACCAAGAAATCCAAAAACAATAGCAGAAGGCTTGGCATGATCGCAATATAAAAAACAAAAATCTGTTGGTAGGGGACCTCGCCTTACTATACAACAGTCGAGTAAAAGGGAAACCCAAAAAGTTACATACAGAATGGATGGGACCTTACATTGTCGAAGAGATTTATGCCAATGGATTAGTCCAACTAAGGACGTTACAAGGCATAATATTTCGGAAACTTGTTAATGGTGCCCGACTAAAACGGTACAAAAATTAAAACAAGTTAAAAAAAAAAACATAAATATGACGACTATAACTGTCAGACAAAAAACTATAAAAATCTAAAAAGACTAAAAACAACAAAACAGAACCAACACCCATAACCCAGGATGACAGGAAATCTCAAAAGATATAATAACCGATGCTTCGACAATCGACATCAAACCCATTGACATACCACCATCGACCGCTCACATGATCGACATCAACCAACGACCCTGAAGGTCGAATCACGCCTTCATGGCTATGGTCAGAAGGAGCACCAAAATCAAATCGCCATTAACGCAAACTCCAGAGACCGTGCTGGACCATCCCTTCCTCCATTAATACATCCATCAACAGAAACATCACCCGCTCCACCTATAAATATCGGACCAGAATAAGATCATTTACCGTATTTTGAAGAGATAGAGCAATTCAGCAGTCAGAAAATTGAGAGCCGAGAACCTGTAAGAAAAGTCGACCAAGAGATCGACGAAATGGCACCGAAGCAAACTAGAGCTGCAACTGCAAAGACAAATGAACTGCAATCTGCTGAAACCCCATTAATGAGAAGGTTAAGAAACATCAAGAAAGCCAAGGTACAAGAAACCTCATGGGTGAAAAATTATGTCGAAATCAAGGAATGGGCCTATGTCGACAAGAAATTGACACAAGCAGCAGAGAAGATAAACCACAGCTCCATTATGAACTACATGAACACACCGTTCATGGTGAGTTTTGGAGGAACGAAAGAAACAATGGTAAAATTCATTATCAGCCGATACCACAACGATAAATTTTACTTCGACAGGCCAGTAGAAATCTCTGGCGAAGTCATATACAAGCTGACTGGTTTTTCAAACCAAGGCAACCCAGTCCCTGTCGGCATAAAAGAAGGACTGGTAGAATGATTAACTGGAACGCCATCAGGAAAAAATTCAAAAGGGATAATGATCAGTCAGATACAAGCCTGGACGCCATAAATCATGGCCAAAATCATAGCAACATGGCTCACACCTATAGGTCGAGGGAGCGACCTGAAGCTAGATATGCTAGAAGCAATAGACACAATAGCAGAAACATGAAAAGTGTACATATGGGCTTAGTATGTCGTCGACATGCTCAAAACTATCTGTGAGAAATGCCAGGAGTCAGCCAGGTTCATAAGGTTCCCATCTTTGATAATCTGGATTGTGATGTACCACTTGTGCCCAGTCGGGGACAAGCAGTTCCAAGAACCAACCAAATTCCACATTTAGAGGTTCAAGCCATTTGTGCAAACTAGAACATTGAAAGAATTAGCAAATGGAAAAGTACAGTTGAAAAACTGGTTCCAAAACCTGAAAATCCAGACGACCAGATGGAGGGTGCCTTAGAACATTCGACGAAGTCTATCGAAAACAGCACACATCCAACTAGAACTCGACCACACTGCAGTTTGGTATATGCAGGGAGAAAAAGCAAAAGAAAAGCCTCTCGACTGTTACCCAACAATCGAAGAGATCTTCCACGAGCTAGCTCGACAATCTGGCAAAAAGTTATCCATACCAGTAAAGAATAAGGAAGTAAACCTAGCAATTGAAGAATCACTGACAGACTAGGAGAAGGAAGAGGACTATGAACTCCGACTACACATCAGCACCTTTGTGTCGGAAGAAACACCAGTAGAAGACACCAACAAACTACAAGTAGCAATCATACCACCAATGACCCAAAGGGGAAGTACACCGACAGAGCAGCAGGTAACCAAACCAACTGAGAAAAGTATTAGTCTAGTTCAACCACAGGAGGGAGGAGAAGGATTGGAGGAAGACATTGAATTCGACAACCCAGAATACGCTATAACCAAAGACAAAATCAGAAAACTAGCAAGGGAAATAATAGCTGCAAGAAAAAAGGCAACTGATAAAAAAGGGAAGGGGAAGCGCAAGCTGATCCTTTCAGAATTAGAAGATGAAGACGAACTAGTAGCTACGACCGTCGACATCATAGAAGACGCTATAGTGAACAAAGTTTCGGTCGAGACACAGTTCAAACGCTTTGTCGAGTCAGGAGCACAGCAAGGTCGATCAAAAAAGGTAAAAAGCACAAACACTTCAACGGCTGAAAACATTGTTGATTTAGTTTCTACACCTCCACCCCCATCTCTGACCCATATTACATAGGAAGAAAATCCACAGATACCCACCATAAGCCCAGTCGACATTTGCAAAAATGCCATGCCAGAAATCTTAAAAGAGATGTTCGACCAGGACGGTGATTTCCAGGCATACATAGAAAAATTGCCTGAACTACTCACTTCTGTCTAGAGGATCACCACCAAATGTCCACTGATCGAAGCTAGTGGATCAAGGCAACTCTTCCCCCAACAACCTGGACAAATACCCCAGAAACCAAGATCTGTGGGAGTGATCAAGTCGACATTCTTGAGGAACCTCGACAAGACATCTCAAGTTGTCGCAAGTCGCACTTCATCCTTTATCCCTTTTAACATCCCACACCCTCCATTAGCCAATGAGCCAACAAGAGATGTGGAGGAAGATAACCTGGAAGAAATCAACTAGGTAATCAACAACCTATTCTCTAACGACCCAGAGGATTCTCCACCACAAGTCGAGGACCCGACACCAACTGACAATATCCCCACTACACCAATTACACCCGACCATTCACCATCTCCACCACCACTTCCCAATCCAGAACCTTTACCAAATCTAGAAGCATCTGTACCTAAACCCTGTGCACAAAATCCCCCAGATACACATCCAGCTGCAGAGCTCACCCACTAGAAGTTCCATCGACCGTTGTAGATCAACAACCAGAAAACCCACCATAAGAAAATCAACCACAGGAGAGTCTACCCCTTGTAGATGCACAGGCACCACAGCAGGCAGAACAACATA
Organism: Pseudotsuga menziesii; assembly: GCA_001517045.1. Lineage (NCBI taxonomy): Eukaryota > Viridiplantae > Streptophyta > Pinopsida > Pinales > Pinaceae > Pseudotsuga > Pseudotsuga menziesii. Next base: position 96,246 of record LPNX011019518.1, on the reverse strand, counting down.
AACACAAGAGGAAAAGAGACAGAAAGAAGAAGGACCACCAAAATGAATCATAGTCGACAATGGTCCACATTAGCCAACTTGGGTTGACTACTGCAGTCGACGCCACAAAGCTAAAGGATGGAGAGTTGGGACAACTCTTAGAAACTCTGGCCACTGAAGCGACAACAAGAAGCTAGATCAGATGCAAGGAGCTCGACGACATTGAGAATGAGCAAGTCGAATTCCTGTGAAAATGTAGAAACTTAGCTCAATCTACAATACCAGGGCCAATGGAAGTCGAAACCGACAAGCCACTAGAAAAAGCATATCAACTATTTGAGAGTGTGGTGGCGACCCTACAAGTACACATGCAAAATACAAAAGAAGAGCAAAAAGAAGAGACATCAAGATTATTAATGCAACAATACACAACATTCTTAGAAGCTTACAAAGTGTTGCATGACCACATGGAAGAATCTGTCATTACAAAAGAGGTACTCCGGGACTGGCCTACCTATTATGGGCAAGTATTCCAGCAGACCTGACAGAATCGAGAACAGATTCAAGCATTGGAAAAGAGAAAAAGCACTGAAGAAGCACTGAGAAATACAATACAAGATCAAATCGTGCTAGAGACAACCAAAATGTAGAGACTCGAAAGACAAGCACACCAGTGGGTGCAGCAAGCACTCCTAAGCTTTGAGAAACTAGATACCATCTTCCCACAAATGAAAAGACTACTGGAAACAGCAGAAGAAAAAGACCAACTCATGGGACTCGGCATGGAAAGAATAACAGACCTTTCCACTCAGGAGAAGATGTCGACCTTATTAAGCATCAAAACACTGACCATCAACATCTAGAAAGTACTACAAAGTTGGACATAATTTCAATAGCAACTGGCTGTTACAGCAGAAGCAATCGTTGAAGTATACATATAGAAGTGACCAACCATCTGACTACATAGCCCATGAAAAACAAACAATAAAATAACTATCTCAGATAGTAAAATTTTTGAGTACCTCCCTTGTTTCTTCGGGACGAAGAAAGATTTTGTTCCTAGGGGAGATGTTAGAGGAGCTAGTCGATGAGCCGACTAAGTCAAACAACCGACTAATTAGAGATTAGGTCGGCCGCATAAGGTCATGTCGGTTGACCGAACCAACATGTAGTTATATGTTACTGTTTGTAAATCATATATATTAGGCTGTTGAGTCAGATGAGAACTTGATTCAGTTCTGTGTTTTGTATGGAACCTCATGATATAATATAATCTGTTATTCTACATCTATGTTCTTGTCTCTTGTATCTGTTATGTCTGTATGTTTTAATGTGTATTATTGGTAACCCTCTGTGATCTATGAGATTACAACACTACATGAAATTTCAAACAAGAAATTAACAATGAGTACTTTTGGGAGAGGTTATAAAAAGACCCTCCCTAAAGGTGTCTTGGAAGGGATTTATGTAAACCCCCCCCCTGCCCAATAAAAGAAAGAAGAAAAAATAAAAAATAAAATAAAAATAAATGAGAGTCTCGTGACCTATTTTTGGGGGGTGGGGTTTACAAAACCTCCTTCAAAAACACCTTTAGGGGGGTCTTTTTAGATTCGCCATAAAAGTCCCGAGGATTGGAATTTTGAGGGGGGATTTTAAACAACCTGTATCAATTTTTTTTTTTGGGGGGGTTAAAAAAAACCGCCCCCAAAAGTCCCGAGAGATCGAATTTTGGGGGCAGTTTTCAAAAAACCACCCCAAAGGTAAAATTTTCAAGGATTTTGGAGGCATGTTTTAAGAATCACCCCTGAATTCCCCCAAACAATTTGGGGACGGTTTTACCAAGACCACCTCAAGACAAAAATTCCCCTAAAGGGATAAATTGTTGTAGTGTATGTTTTATCTCTAGAAACCCTTCTTGAGCTATATGGGACTTCTTGTGATAATTACTCCTTCAACTACTCCCACTCTTTTCTTCATTTTTTGGGTGTTTCCCATGATGAATCTCCCTATGAACGTATATTAATATTTAAAGCATGGCTGCATTTAGTTGGTTATGTTCTTCCTAATATTTGACAAGCCTCTCATTATCAACTCTACAACTAATTTGTAATTTCACTCTTAGGCTTCTCATGGTTTCTACAATATCTAGGGGAGTTACTTGATTTATTCAGTCATTAGATGATGTATCTAGATTCTCAACATGTATATTTTCTCCCATGGCATATGTTTCAACTACATAAGGATCATGTGCATCATCCATGATGATGGTGTTCTTGGCCCAACCAAGACCAAGGATTTTCAAATTGCTTTATACTGAAAGTTGACCCTTACTGTCCCTGATATGATATTTTATCTACAAAAGTGTTCATATAAGCACACTTGTTAGCTTCATTACATTCTTAGAAAACCATAATTTCTTTTATGCATTCTAAACTACCCATACTGAAAAAGTGGGGAATGGAAGGTTTGGGGCTCATCTCCCAAGTGTCTAAGACTCATCACCCAGAAAGGCATTCTCACACAACATAGATCAATAAAAACATCAACCAAACTGAGTCAATGCAGTCTAATTTTCCTTTAATGTCATCCTGAGTGACCTGTTTAACAAGTGGAGGTCAATGGTGACCTGTGAGAGCAAGTCAACACCTAAATCCCTAACCCTAGCCAAGTCATGGGCCCTCCTTGAGAAAATTGGAATGTAGGGGCCATGTGGAGATGTTTCCCTGTCCAAGTCATCCATCTAACTTAGCAATTTTCCCTGCTTAGTCAAATAGTTTCTACTTTTATCCCTTACAACTTTTATGCTTTTCCCTGCTTTTGAGAATGAGTCTCCAAAAGGAAAATGTGCCCTCCTTTGTCAAAACGTTCCTTCTTTTGTTCTGACAGCTTTTCTGAGTCTCCAAAAGGAAACTGCACCCTCCTTTACCAAAAATTTTCTGCTTTTGTTATGACAGCTTTTGTCATAGCTTTTGGGCACTTTCCCTTTTCTCTCTGATTGCTTTTATCAGAGTTTCCACTTTCTTAATCACTTCTCTTTGCAAGTTGGATTGCCAATTGTGCCCGACATGGCAAGCTCAATTCCACATGTTATTTGCACAATAAATATTGATGAAAATAAAAATTAAATACATGCCTCAATAATGTTTATTTAGCAACATTCTCCTAGGCTAATTAATTAATGTCTCGTAAATAATATTTGGAAAAAATCCCTAGGTGAGGTAATTAATGCATATTTGACCCCCTAATGTGTTGGGAACAATCAACACTTTTATGTCCAAAAATATGGGGACATGACAGTCCCCCCCTCCCAAATATGCTTGTCTTCAAGAAGAAGCACTCCAGAGTGCTGAAAATTTGTCCACCGTGTAGGAGAACTGGAGCATGAACTCATGTGCAAAAAAACGTTGACTTTCTCCATCAAGCCAGCATGTAATGTTTCTCCAAAACAAATCAATGCCAGGGTCCCATTACTTGTATTGCACACCCTTCAATGAGAATTCCTTCCAACACAACTTATCAGACACAAATATGCCTGGATTTCGTTTCCTCAACTATAAGTCTCCAAACATAAATATCCACCATAAAAATTTATCATCACAGGAAATGAAATTCATGATGTGGAAATCATAACATTGCACTGAAAATTGGAAATTCTCAATACAAAATTAAAAATCTGTGAGATTTCCCCACCCAAAATTAAGTTATTTATGTGCCTGATGGCTTGCTCCATCAAGCCAGCATGTAATGTTTCTCCAAAACAAATCAATGCCAGGGTCCCATTGCTTGTATTGCACACCCTTCAATGAGAATTCCTTCCAACACAACTTATCAGACACAAATATGCCTGGATCCCGTTTCCTCAACTGTAAGTCTCCAAACATGAATATCCACCATAAAAATTTATCATCACAGGAAATGAAATTCATGATGTGGAAATCATAACATTGCACTGAAAATTGGAAATTCTCAATACAAAATTAAAAATCTGTGAGATTTCCCCACCCAAAATTAAGTTCTTTATGTGCCTGATGCACATCAGCATTGAGTCTCTCATAATGGTGTTGCTGCAATGACATAGGTGTGATCTCCATGTCCAAACCCACTGAGTATATTCATCATCCAACCAACAAGTATGCCCAAACTACTCATACAATTTTTTTGATGTGTCTAATGTATCTCCATTGATGCAAGCAAAATATTTTCCCTCCAGAGTAAACATCTCCATCATGTGTCTAGCCACCCAATCAATGGACAAACAGACTTGCATGCTGAATAATTAAACTACCAATAACACACTTGTTGAACCACATGGCTTGACCATCAATCCTTCTACTAGAAGAGTGAAAATATCATGCTCCTCTATTTGCATCAACAGAAAAAAGTACTTCCACCCAATTTTTATTGCCACATGATGTGGTTGAAATAGAAGTGTGTGGTGAAGAATTGTGAACCAACTCCTTGCAACACTCATCCATCTGTTAGATTTTTATAATTTAATCAATATAATCTAGGATATTATCTGAGAGAATAACATGCAAAACAATAATCACAAGAGACAAGAGACACAGATATTTTTCCTTGGGGAAACCATAAAGGAGAAAAGCTTGCAACTTCCTCAGAGATAGAATGAGCACCAATAGCAAAAGTAAAACCCAAAAGTACAAAGATGATCTCCGACAACTATTCTCTCTCTCACTTGTGTGAGCTACTCCTCTCTCACTCATGCACTATGGATGAGTGAGTGTGTGTTCTAAATAGAGAGGGTCACTCTCTATTTATACTTAATTTCCACTTAACATTTACCCTACAGGGCCGAATTCTCTAGGAGAGTCTAATAACACTAATATAACTCAACTATGGGGTCTAATGCCTTGACTTACAATGGAGGTTTAACCTCAATGACTTCACATGACTTAATTATATTAATGACTCTCCCGATAGGAGGAATACACATCTTCGTCGGGGTACAATAAAATGCAATTTGAAATATACAAGTGAATACATTCCGAAGTTACAAATACATCAACACTCCCTCTTAACTAGGAAGGTATTCTCTTGACATAGTTCATCAGCACAAGTCTTCGTCATTGGATCATCATAACTGGAACATCATCATCACTGGATCATCATTATCATTGCTGCTGCTATCTCGAGCAAATGGTGCTATCTCTCAAATCTACTCGTCATAGGAAGTTCTACAGAGCCATCCCTTTTCATGCTGGATGTAGGCCTAGCCTCCATGTAGGTATTCATCTACAGTGCCAGTCTTTTTTCATGCTGGATGTAGGCCTAGCCCTCTACCAGTTCTTCATCTACAGTGCTAGCCCTTTTTCATGTTGGATGTAGTCCTAGTCCTTTGCCAGGTCTTCATCATCTCTGCGAGCTAACCATCAAGTAGGTACATCTCAAGGCTTATTATATTCCTCTTACAAAACTTGTAATATCTCCCAGAACTGATTATATGCCACTGCAAAACTTGAAGGAGCATCCCATGACTGATTACATGGCTTGCAACACATGTGTACCCTACTATTACCTCATCATATTCAGATCATCTCATCGTCACATAGAGCACAACCCAGATACACATAACACATCACTTACATCAATGACCATGGGAGGCCCAGCTTGCCACCATGTCGGAAAGGATTCTCAGCATTTACATCAATGCACATGGGAGGCCCAGCCTGCCACTATGTTGAAAAGGCTCTGCACTTACATCAACGACCATGGGAGGCCCATCCTGCCACCATGTCAGAAAGGCTCTCAGCACTTACATCAACGCACATGGGAGGCTTAACCTACCACCTCATCAGAAAGGCTCAACACTTACAACAACGAACATGGGAGGCCTATCCTGCCACCATGTCAGAAAGGATCTCAACACTTACATCAACACACATAGGAGGCCCAACCTGCCACCATGTCGGAAAGGCTCATGTGTATCTGTGTCTTCCAGACTCATCACTTCCCCTTGGAGGGAATCTCGATCTAAAGAACACCAAGCTTCTCTCTGAAGTACTCAAACTTCACTATGGATAATGACTTGGTCAATACATCATCTATTTTCTCGTCCGTCGCAACACACTGGATCCTCATTGCTCCTCTCTGAACCATATCCCTAATATAGTGATACTTGATCTTGATATGCTTTGACTTGTCATGGAACACCGAGTTCTCCGACAACTTCACACAACTCTGGTTATCGCAATATATACAAGTAGCATCCAATTGGAGATCAAGCAATCAGACAGTAGCTTCCTCAACCACACTACCTCACAACTAGCCGAACAAGCCGCGACATACTCTGCTTTGACTGTACTCAGTGCCATGCAGGACTACTTTTTGCTAAACCAAGAGATCACACCTGATCCCATACCGAAGCAGCACCCCGAAGTGTTCTTCTTATCAATGGCACTTCTTGCCCAATCCAAATACACATAACCCTCCAGGTTAATCTTCTGATTTTCCTCATACTTGATCCCATAATCAACTATACCCTTTAGGTACCTCAGTATATGCTTTGCAACAATCAGGTGAACATGTCTTGGATCTGTCAAGAACTGGCTCAATGTGTTCACAAAAAAACAAATATCTGGTCTCGTATTCGTTAGGTACATCAAGGATCTAATCATCTGATGATACATCATGGTATCAACCGACTTTGATGAAGCATCACTCAATAGCTTCAGTTTCGATTCCATAGGTGTCGCCATGGCCTTGCAGTCCATCATCCCGAACCTCTTCAGGATCTCCACAGCATACTTCCCTTGTCCAAGGGAGATTCCATCCTCTCTCTGCCACACCTCCATGCCTAGAAACTATGCATTATTTCCAAGTCCTTCATCTCTAACTCAGCAACAAGCTTCCTCCTTGTGTCATCAATCAACCCATCCTCACCTGTTACAAATAGGTCATCTACATACAATAGGAGTATCATTGGGTTCCTTTTGTCAACCTTATAGTAAAGGTTGGAATCTGCTTTACTCTTGGTAAATCCTAAACTAGTAAGGAAGTTGTCAATCCTGTCGTACCACATCCTGGGTTCCTGTTTCAAGCCATACAAGGCCTTCTTCAGTTTGCACACAAGTCTCCCTAACATGTGTCTCAAATCCGAGTGGCTTCTCCACACACACTTCCTCTTCCACTACACCATTCAAGAACATGGTCTTGACATCCATCTAGTATATCTTCCATTTCATCATTGCATCCAAAGAAAGTACTGATTTGATGGAAGTGTATTTGGCTACAGGTGCAAAATTTTCTTCATAATATATCCCTTCCTTCTGGGAGAATCCACATGCCACAAATTTTGCTTTATATTTCTCGATGCTGCCATATCCAACATGTTTGATCTTGTAGATCCACTTGGAAGTCACAACAGACTTCCCTTCTGGTCTCGGGACCACGTCCCAGACATCATTCTTCATGCTCAACTGGTAGTCCTCGATCATAGCATCCTTCCATTCTTTCTTTTCTGCCGCTTCTTCATAGTTGGAAGGTTCTTTATCAATGATGTCACACAGTAGGGCTACATAACTAGAGTATGGCCTAGGTCTCTTCCTTTCTCTATGTATTCCTTCTATAGCACCATGTCTTTCTGCACCTAGGATAGCCTCTCGTACCCATGCCAGTTTCCTCTTGTAAGAATTCTTCTCACGGGGTGGATCTACAGGTTCTTGAGGTTCTTCCATTTCTCGATCTTCTTCCGGAGTTGCTTCATTCATTGTTGTATCTCAGATCTTGGGTACTTATGTTTCTTCAAGGTCTTCAACAGGTCTCTTTCTGGATGTGTTGTAAGTTGAGTCTTCATCAAATGTCACATCCCTACTGATGTCGATCTTCTTGAATCCTAGGAAATATATTTTATAAGCCTTCGAGATTTCATTATATCCCACAAATATACCCTTCTTTCCTAAAGGATCTAACTTCGTTCTCTTTTCTTTTGGAATGTGTATGTACGACGGGCAACCAAATATTATGAGATGGCTGACTTTTGGTTTCTTTCAGAGAATACTTCTTCTGGTGTCTTGTTCTCAAGTACTCTATGCATAGTACGATTCTGTACATACACAACTGTCCTAGCAACTTCTTCCCGTAGATGCATAGGAAGATCTTGATCATGAAGCATTGCCTTTTCGGCTTCCATAATCGTTCTATTTTTCCTTTCTGCAACTCTATTATGTTGTGGATTATATGGAGTGGTTAACTCCCTCTTAATCCCCAACTCTCTGCATAATTCCTTGAATTCATTTGATGTGAATTCTCTGCCATTGTCTAATCAAAAGGTCTTGATTTTCTTCTCTGTGTGGTTCTCAAATAAGGCTTTGAATTCCTTGAACTTACTGAATACTTCATCCTTGCTTTTCAAGAAATATAGCCATGTCTTCCGAGAAAAATCATCAAATAAAGAAACATAATATACATACCCACTTAATGAACTGGATGACATCGGACCGCATACATCGGAATGGATAATTTCCAAGATTCCTTTTGCCTTGCTCTCGCTACTTGGAAATGTCTTCTTTGTGTTCTTTCCCTTTGCACATCCTTTGCAAATGCCGTCATGCTTTACCTGTATTTCTGGAATACCTTCAACAACTTTGTTTGCAAGTGGTAGTTCCCTATAGTTCACATGTGCAAGCCTTCTATGCCAAAGTTCAGCTGGCTCTACTGAGTCATGGACCAAAGCTTGTTCTGGTTGGCCCTTTAATTTGTATAAACCTCCCTCTAGCTCTCCAATCACTACTGCATCATCTATAGTCTTTCCCTTTGGCCACATAACGACTTGGCCATCTACAAATGCAACCCTCATACCTTTTTCGTCCAATGCAGATATGGAGAGAATATTCTTCTTTAGTCCTGGTACAAATAAGACATATTTCATCTTCATAGACTTTCCAGAGCCTAGGTTATAGGACGCTTCACCACTTCCTTTTATAGGGTACTAGTAGTCATCCCCAAGTTTCACTTTGTGGGGTGACTCATGTTTGGATAGATTCACAAAGGATTCTTTAAATCCTGTCATATGCTTGGAAGGCCCACTATCTATGAGCCAATCATTGCTTCCATGTGTAACAGTTCTTGTGAGGGCAAAAATCAAAACATACTCTTCATTGCTTGAAGAATCTTCACTTTCTTCTTTGACTCTCTTCTTGGGAGGTTCATCATCCTCTGCAGTGTGAGCATAATTTCTTCTTTTGTTGTTCTTCTTCTTGTGGGAGCTACCTCTATTTCTGGGACAATCTCTGGCGAAGTGTCCTTTCTCATCACATGTATAGCATTTGACATTAGATAGATCTCTACTATATTTTCTAGGGTTATCTTTCTGATTCTGGTGTGGATGCTTACCTTTCTTGAGATGATAGTGCTCCCTTTTGATTTTCTTGGTGTTTGCTGTGAGTGCCTGATCTTCATTTCCCATCTTTTCTTCTCAAGCTACTATTCGAGCTTCTTCTTGTGAGCATTCCTCCCACAACCTACTGAAAGTGATTAACTTTCTTCTAGCTCAAATCCATTGAATGAAGGAGTGCCATAGGGAGACCATTCAAGGTGGTCATCATAATTTCTCCATTATCTACTTCTTCTTCCATAGCTTCAAGTTGTTCTTTGATTTGAGAGACCCTTGTAAAGAATGACTGTATGGTCTCTGCATTCTGTATCTTTACATTCTTCAACTGATTTCATAAAGTCATCTTCCGATTTATATTCTTCCCTTCAAATAGCTTGGTAAAGGAATCAAACATCTCTTTAGATGTCTTTAAGGAAGACACATGTGGTATAAGGTAATCCTTGATGGAATCCACAATAATCCTTTTGGCCTTGACCAAGTTCTTCTTATATAAGGGTTTAGCCTCATCTCCCTTTGGAACTAGAACCTCTCCACTTACGTAGGTATCCAATTCATTTTCTTCAAGAACAAGTGAAATCCTATACTTCCATGCTCAGAAGTTATCAACTCCTTCAAGGTTTTCATCAAGCTTCATGTGATGAGACATATTTAAAGAGAACCTCAAATGGAAATACAAAAGATTTAGATCTTACCAATTTGAGATGCCTGAACTGGATCTGGAGCTGATCTTTTGCAGTGATGATTTTCTGGTCCGGGGTCAAATTAGGGTTTTACTTTCCCGGAGTTTTACCCAACCAAATTTTTTGATCTTGGTATCTAAATTTCGATTTTGAGGAGGAGAGAAATCCTATGCTGGGCTCACGCAAAAATTCCACTTATGTAAAAAGCCTTAATTTCTCACAGTAGTGATACATCAAAAACTAAAAATGCCCGAAATCAAATTCTACTTCGACAGGAAGATGCACCCTTCAAAGGAGAGTTAGCCAAGCCTTCTTTTGTTGATGATATGTGGAGAGAAACCCAAAAAATTAAGAGTCCCTAGCTTCTGCAGCTGCATAGTGTCTTTTTCTCTGGTTAGCTCTGATACCATGTTATATTTTATTATTTAATTAATGTGATCTAGGATCTTATCTAAGAGAATAACATGCACAACAATAATCACAAGAGACAAGAGACACAAAGATTTTTCCTTGGGGAAACCATAAAGGATAAAACCCAGAACTTCCTCAGAGATAGAATGAGCACCAATAGCAAAAGTAAAACCCAAAAGTACAAAGATGATAATTTTAAGGATCTCCGACAGCTATTCTCTCTCTCACTTGTGCGAGCTACTCCTCTCTCACTTGTCATGTCCCCTCCCATCCGAGAGGATGCGCCTACGTCACTGTTGCTATCATTTAAGTGGGAAACAAGCCCCATAGACATAAACAAATAATTGCATTGAAAATAAAAACATACACAGAAGCATAATGCATGCAATCTACAACGGAAACAATACATTTTATTCAAAGCATTCATCATGTTCATAATTCATAAAATAAGCAGCATTCATCATGTTCATGATAAATCATCAATTAAATACATTGCAGAGATTAAAGACACAAGAATACTTATCTTGAAAAAAGAGTTGTCCCGCAACTAGCTATGTTGTTGCAATGTTCCACCCAACCATAGGACAGTGTGCTCATCAATCTCTCAGCACCACTGCCACACCCGAGCTGGGCATGATTCCCACAAGTCATAAGGGAACAATAGACTTACACACATCAAGACATACATCCATAGTCAAGCCAACACACGGTTTGGTTTCACAGACTGCTAAGGAAATAAGCCAACCACATAGGGGTTCATTGGACTTACACAACCAAGCCACAATCACATCCAAACAAAGTCAAACATCTAACATATGGGTTCCTTGGACTTGCTCATCCAAGCCAACACCAGGATGAACTTCAAAGCCAAATACAAGTTCTGGGTATGGACAAAACGTCATGGGAACCAAAATCGAAAATGGAAATTAGGGAAAAATGACCCAGGTGAGCAAATCACTTTAGGAAATTCTTAATGGATTCACAGAGGCAAAAACGACCTCTACAAACCCCCAGTTCATGGATTCGAGTTCAGCAACATCTACGACTTCACGTGGGAAAAAACAACCTCTTCCAAAACCTAAAAAACATGGATCTATGCTGCACATTCACTCAACAACACAAAAAATGAATTCCAGGCATGGAGAAATGAAGAAATGATAGGAAAACCATGAGGGGAAAATGCCCAACAATCCTAGCTGCGTGAGGGAGACAATGTGGCCTCTTAAAACCCCCCCAAAATGTGAATCCCTACTGCACATGCACATAACAACACAAAAATGATTTCCCGGCTATGGAGAAGAATGGTAAAACTACAGAAAACGTGAAAGAGAGAGCTCAACAACATAATACCAACAAAACATCCAAAGACATTGACACGACGAAGCAAACTCAACCGGCAACACCTGCGAGGAAGGTTCAATCTCACCCGATATATATTAATGTGTAACTACCAGAACCATGTTTCTGCAGTCGGTGAGGGATTATAGTCCCTTGGCGCGTGACCAAGGTGCTCGACAGAGTTAGAAGGATGGAGTATTTTAGTACCTGGCAGTGGCACAAGAGTGCAACACAACCACCTTAACAACTTAACATCCCAACGACTTAACACTGCGACACAACTGGACTGCAACACATATTTCCCTTGGGAATAATAACATGTAACAACAACTAACCAGCAACCAACTTGGAATAGTACAGAGAGTTCCAACTACCTCGACAGTGGCATAAGTGAACTTAACCAGTAAGTAACACTTGACCATGCGACACACATTCCCACTTGGAAACCGATATAAAATATTGTCAATGATACCATGCATTCCTTACCAATAAATGACACCAGTGCGACTGTATTCCAACTTAACAGTAAATTGAGCATGAAATAATATAGAGGGCTTCAACGATGCTTTAGTCATTCATTCATTTGACTACTTTCCTCAATATTGCGACATTCACTTAAACAAGAAATGTAAAGAACATAAAATAATTCAAAAGCATTCAACATTCACATTCATTCAACACATGATGTAACGTGGAAACCCAACTGAGAAAAACCACCAAGGCACGCTTCATCTGGTATGAGAAATATATGGCACCTTGTGGCCTGCGACTTGACTGCAGATCGTTTTGAGATATGTATTTTCAGCTCAGACTCTTCTTGCTCTCATTCTCTTTGGTTTTATTTTCTCTTCTTCTACTCTACTATCCTACTGATGTGCACACAGCCTGGATCGACTCTTCTACTATTTGCGCACTCAGCTGCAGAATACTTCTACCAAATCTACTGTTGGCAACCCTCTGGAAAATGGATTCTGTGGCTCAACAACCTTCTACAACTCTACTATCGACTACTAATAAATGAACGAAATAACCCTTATACAAAATGGGTTCCTCATATTTATAATCTTTGCAGTACCACGCAGGGTCAACTCCATATAGTGTGTTTGTTACAGGTCGTTATTAGCTGTTAAAAAACGGTTACAAGCTTACAGACTGACACAAACTGACTTAAGGCGCTATAGGCCCGACTTATAAAATATACCTTCATACGTGTGTCATTCGCTAGCTTGCGCCGAATTTAATAACCACGATATTCTTGATCTGTCACTTTCCAGCCCTATCGCTTTTCTGCACACCTGAAGACTCTCTTTTCCTTCGTCACATTGGTCCTTGTCGCAACTTCCTTCCTTCTGTGGTTGCACTTCTCCTTTTTCCTTGTGCAGATCTTCATCTGCACTTTATTTCCTTAATATGCCCTTTTCTTGGCCCAACATGGCTTGGGCATGCATTTCCAAGCATTTACTTGCCCAAGAAGTCAAAAACACATTTTCCAAAAATGTGTGGCTTCCCAAATTCGAATTTGACTCCCATACTCTTCCCATCCCCATGCATTAACTTTCCCCAACCAATTTCTACATGTCTAAGCACAAAAGACAAAATCGGTAGTTGACAACTTTATGGGTTCTCCCTCAGACATTTGGATTTTCTCCATTGGCTCAAAGGTTTGAATATTCCCCCCTCCATATTCCTTTTGAAATCATTCCCCCATCTCTTCAACGTTGCGACACATAGCTAGTTGTGGTATTTTTATTAATGGTATAGTTACATGATGTCTCAAAACATATTGTGCCTAGCTAGCACATAAACCATCGACATCGATTTTAATTGCCGATACATAAGACACTAAATCCATGGTGAGGCCTTTTCCTTGAACTCCACACCATGATCAAATAAAAATATTTACATCATGTACAATTCAATACCATGGGGTCAGAACTGGGGTGTTACATCACTCATGCACTATTGATGAGTGAGTGTGTGTTCCAAATAGAGATGCTCACTCTCTATTTATACTTAATTTCCACTTGACATTTACCCTACATAGCTGACTTCTCTAGGAGAGTCTAATAACCCTAATATAACTCAACTGTGGGGTCTGAATCCCTTACTTACAATAGAGGGTTAATCTCAATGACTTTACATGACTTAATTATATTAATTACTCTCTCGATCGGAGGAACAAACATCTCTGTCGGGGTACAATAAAATACAATATGAAATATACAAGTGAATACATTCCGAAGTTACAAATACATCAACACCATCAATATAATGGATTTAAAACTTACTCCATTGGTTGGCTCAGTGACACCGATATTATGTGCCTCCTCCAAAACTGTACAACACTTCCCTAGAAGCAACTCATAATCTCGTAGGAAACATGCAAGTGCTTGCTCTTCATCTTGTTTGACCTCAAGCTCCTCAAGCACATACAAATCAAAATGCACCTCATGTGCATGTGTATTAGAGGTATATGATGACTACAAAATATATCTTTGTGGCTGCCCACTTATTAGGTTAATCTCAGTCACAACAAATAAATTATTGTAGAAATTAAACCTTTTACCTCCCATAGTTTTTATTCCAATGGTGTCTCTATCCACCCAATCAATGGATGGATTAGGAATTTTATTTGCTGATCCATATGGAAAGTGATCATATTTCTTTCTGATAGTGAAGAACACTTCACCCTTATTCTCAATCTCAATGGGTGCTTGGCCAATATTGTCTTCCTCATAGCTTTTCTCAAGCATATGCAAATATGCTATTTCCTCATGGTTGTCCTCCACCTATGGTTCCTCCATTATTCCAAAGACATTTCCTTCTATGCAACATGAAATGTGTGACACCCCCAACTCCTTTTGAAGTTTATAGGTCTGGAACTTTGACTCTTGAAGGGATCTTTGGGTGTTATTCAATGAGTTACTGGTGATCTCCAATTCATGAGTGAGGTCGTTTGATTCTTCTTACTCTTTCTTGAGTGCACTATGGTACATATCAGCCACCATGAGGAGATGATCTGTGTTAGATAGTAAGTTCACATAGGTCTCCCTCATCTTGGCCATGCCTTCATTTAGTGCTATGCACTCCTCCAGAAAGGATTTTCCTTCCATATCTCCTCTAGAAGCTTTCCAACAACACCTTGCCACTAAGGCATTGATGTCAGCAAGGTTGTTCATGGATGCCATAAAATTTTATCTATCCTCCTTAAGTGGTCCACTCAGATGATGTGGCTCACAAAGAATATAATCCACTAAGGTTTCTTCCCCTAATTGCTAACATATAATACTATTTTTCTTGTGGCATGGATCCACAACACAAAAATCATGCTCATCATACAAGTCAACCCTTGAATGTTTTGCAAAATCACTTCCAGGGTGTGAAGTGGAGGGTATCTCTGAAGGCTAAAATGACATGTGGTATGTACAAAAATAAGAAAGCATTTCATGCCTTGGATTTTCAGCTTCATCATGATGCAAGAGAGTCCAAATTTTTGAACTATGTCCATCCCTTTGCATCAGATTTTTCTCCTTCCAATTTCCTAGTTCACAGCTAGCGTGGGGGCTTTCCTTCCACTTCATTAGGAAATTCAAATTATGAATTTAGATATGGTATTTCTTCTTCTTTTGGATCTGATCCAAAAGTTTCCTTCACCATCTTATCACCACTGACAATATCACCCTTCTTTGCACTAGCTGTGTGATCACCAACAGGGAAACTAGAAGTGAATTTATCTCCCTCACAATTGGCCTTCCTTTTGTAGTCCTCAGATGCAAGTGAAGAAATTTTATGTTTACATGGATCATATGGTTACAGGTGTACATGTCTTCTTCAAAAATCAGAACTTTTATCATTCATGTTATTCACATTATCCTCTTTCTGTACATATACTTTGGTGGCCTACTCTTCCACCAAATTTTTTGGTTCACACCTGAGCGGTGTGGCCTTGTTTTCTTCTTCATTTCGTGGCTCAGGAGGTGATTGTAAATATGATTTGTTAACCTATTTTGGATCTGATCCAAAAGATGTCTCACCACCCATACATGAGCCAAAACCTCGAGCAGGAAACTTGAAGTGCATTCCTCTTCAACTTCTTCTCTTATGCAACCACCTTGTGGTGATTTGCACTTCACTTCATGGATATCTGGCTCTACCTTATTTCTATTCTCCTCCAAGAAAATTGAGACTTTTTAATCTTTAGTGGTACTCATGTCACAATATTTAGAATCTCTGTTTGAAGAAAAACCAAACAAACTTTTAAATCATGAACATGCCGATGGCTTGGAGGAATCTTCACCTTTGGTTCCTTTTTCTTCTTCCTTTTTCAGAGAGGTGGAACAACTTGATGCCTCACTGGATAGATTTCTTCTCTTGAAAGAATGCTAATAATCATGCTTGGGACAGAATCCATACTTGAAATAAATATAATTTCCAAAATAAAGGTTTGCACAAATATTCCTACCCAAAGCTATATAGTCCTCATAGCAGTGAGACATGTTCTCACATGCTTCAATAATCTTTGTCAAGTTTTGTCAAGTTTTTCTTAACCATTGGAGAATCGGATCTGATCTCTTCTCCATCTAATGTCCAATAGTGTTCATCATATTCATGTTTTTGTAGGCCTCCATCAACATAGAGGACATCTTTTTCTTCATATCTCCTGCATAATTCTTCATACTGCTCATCATAGTAATCCTCATAGTATGACATGGCTGCAAATTTCTTCACTAAGAGATTTATTTCCACATGATGATCCAAGGAAATATATGATATCAATGTATTGTCTCAAATCTGATATGCAGACCTGAACACTAACTAATTCTTCAAATTAAATTAAATTTCTGATATTTGAATTAAATCCACTTAGATCACATTCAAACTAGGAAAATAAAGGTTTCTTGCTGGGAAAATTTGCAAACAAGGGAGTCGGAAGTGGGAAGAAAAGAAAGAGTGAGTTTATAAAATTGAATTCCTTTACCTTAACACATTTATATCGAGGACCATTCAATTTTCAGAGTCCTCTATACAGAAACCTACTCCCACGCTTCTAGGTCACCCAACCGTGAAACTATGGAAATTCTTTCCGTTCTTTCGACCAGGGGCTTGGGAAAAAGTGAAGAGGGGTTATCATGATTTCATACAGTAGAAAATATGGTTTGGAAGAGTTTCTGATAGATCTGGAGTTGTATGGAGGATTTAGGGAAGAATTGGCAATTTCAGGCAATTTTGGCCTAATGAGACCCTGCGCAATGGAGGATTCCAAAAGACAGTACGCCCCCAAATAAAATATTACCTGGAGTTATTAATGGGAAGGTGGGTCTGTTGGTGACCCACATGAACTTACAGATCTGGATTTGAGTGGGCAGAACTCTGTTTATATCAAAAATGGAAAAACTAGTCATTTAAAATTAACATTCTAGCTAGGGTACAAAATAAAGCCGATAATTCATATAATTCTGCACTGTATATGAAGTATAAAATAGATTAATAACACTTCATTGAACATATAAAATCACATATAAAATCCCTCCAATCATTCCAAAAACCTTTTTTATTCCTTATTGCACTCAGATTCATCAATTTTCCCCATTACAATGATAAAAGAAGATTTTTATGTGAAACTGAAGGTAAAATTTCATGGACAGAGTTATTTTGAACTTATAACTATAAATCATGGAGTTATGTGTTGTTATACATCATAAAGCATATGATAAACTGACCATTACATAAGGAGACTCCAAAAATGGTGGGAAGGAGGCCCAGAACATGACCAGAAAAGAGCTGAGAGCATAGGTGAAGCATGTGATTCATTGGATCTTGACTTGAACGTGATGGAGGCTACAAAATATGTCTGAGAGGACATCAATGGATGAACCTCAAGCGCTCCATACCTGCAAATAGATGGGAATATGAATGAAAGAGTGGGGACTAGAAGGTTTGGGACTCATCTCCCAAGTGTCTGAGGCTCATCACTCAGAAATGCATGGTCACATAGCATAGATCAATAAACACATCAACCAAAATGAGTCAATGGGGTCGAATTTTCCTTTAATAGCATCCTAGGTGACCTGCTTAGCAAGTAGAGGCAAATGGTGACCTGTGAGAACAAGTCAACACCTAAATCCCTAACCCTAGCCAAGTCATGGGACCTCCTTGAGCAAATTGGAATGTAGGGGCCATGTAGAGATGTTTCCTAGTCCAAGTCATCCATATAACTTAGCAATTCTCCCTCCTTAGTCAAATAGTTGATGCTTTTATCCCTTACATCTTTTATGCTTTTCCCTACTTTTGAGACTGAGTCTCCAAAAGGAAAATGTGCCCTCCTTTCTCAAAACTTTCTTGCTTTTATTCTGACAGCTTTTCTAAGTCTCCAAAAGGAAACTTCACCCTAATTTGCCAAAACTTACTTGCTTTTGTTATGACATATTTTGTCATAACTTTTAGGAACTTTCCCTTTTCTCTCTGACTACTTTTGTCATAGAGTTTCCACTTTCTTAATCTCCTGCCTTTGCAAGTTAGCTTTCTAGTTATTCCTGACATGGCAAGCTCAATTCCACATGTTATTTGCACAATAAATATTAATGATAAATAAAAATTAAATACATGCCCCAATAATGTTTATTTAGCAACATTCTCCTAGTCTAATTAATTAATGCCTCATAAATAATATTTGGACAAAATTCTCTAGATGAGGTAATTAATGCATCTTTGATCCTCCCAATGAGTTGGGCATGGTCAACACTTTTATGTAAAAAAATATGGGGACATGACATCCTCACCAAAATTTTCATGTCATACCTCATTCATCATATTATTTCTATCAAACTTTTCATATTCGACCTCCTTTATCAGACTCGAGTTTTATACTTTTTATGTTTTCAGTGTCTGATCTTCCCAATTGGATATATTTGATGGACAATGTCTGATCGCTTCCAAAAATTAAGATCAGGATTGACCTCTTATACTACTCTTTCGGAATTTCAATCATCTCGATTTGATGGTTGATGTCTGATTGCATCAGACTCCTATCCATCGAGTGCTTTCCATTGACTCGGTCTCATTAGACCCGATTTTATCCCTCCTATGGGATCTAATGGCTTTTGTCTTATCATCCTTGTCCAATGGATTGCATCGTGTCATTCCCATAAACTTGATACATTATATGTGCAAATGGTTTTCTATAATGAGTCGATCTTGATATAAATGACGGTCTCATCGCATCAGCTGATACTTTTTAAAAGGTCCCGGTCTCGATAGAACCTTTATCGAATTCGAGTTTTTAGACTTTTTCATATCAGATTCATGAGTTAACACTAGAAAGTGTATTACTTGATAAGCTTCTTTTGAAGACCTCTATTTGGTCCTGCCACCCATGCATTCATTCGATGTGGTTGGTTCACACCATACCCATGTCCACATGGCTCCTCCACATCACACTTTTGTCTATGTGGTATGGGTGGGACCCACCTCAAATTCCCCAACCTTTCAAGATTTCACTGATAACTCTACAGTTCTTGAAAATTTTCTAAATTTTCTTAGTTAATCTACCATTCCTGCCAATAGACCATGTGTTTAATACCAGGGCCCCATTAAAAAACCGTTTGTTAACTAAAAACCATGATTTTCATAAAAGCATTTGTCAAACACTTCCCGTGAAATCTCTGGTTTCTTCCTGTATATATGGATTCTAGCCCATACAACCCTAATGTTTCAACAAAGATAGATGATACCACTCTGTCACATCCTCATCCATCATTCCAACTAAGAAAATGGGGTATTTATGAATTACATGTTTCTAAATGCGAATTCTATGTGCATATCCATAAATGTAAAACACAACAAAAATAAAACTCCATCCACACACACATCATGCATAGTCAAGCATATTCATCCCATGCTGTTATAGCTGATTTCACCACTCCAGGTGAATCACACTTTGTATGGCCTTCCCCTGTCCGGCTGCAGACTCCTTAGACCCCATGGACCATTTTTTTTCTTTTGATGTTTCCTTGACCATCCCTAAAAACATGTGAAAAATGATACACGCGGCTTTTAAACCTATAAGCGTGTACATACGTGGGTTTGACCACTAAAACCGCATACATCGGGATGTGTACAATCCTTTTGGAGTTTTCCTTGACATGGATTCGACTCATTTGACTCCTAGCCTTCCATATGCCTTTAGATCGCTCGGATTCGACCTTTCATTACCTCTTTGAAAAATTATATAAGGAACCCCTTGGTACATTGAAGGCATAAGAGAGAATTGAGAGAAAAGAAACTATAGTTTATTGTTGCCGGAACTTATGCTTGAGTCTGCATCCCTTTGTCCCTTGGAGCACTTTTGTGTTCTTCCCAAGCTTGCCTTTTGCTTATGAGCTTGCTATCTAGTGATGGAGGATTGAAGTGGTGGAGGCCCAAGTGGGGGGTTCAGTTTCTCCGATTCGCAGACGTGCCGACAGAGGTTGTATTTTGTAATCTCTGATTTATACTAATAGAAATATCTTTTCCTATCCAATAATGTGTGTTTGAATGAATATTTTATCCATTGGATTATGCCAAATGCTTATACATTATTGATTATATATGCTAGAATAGATCTAACACCATGATATATAGAATGCTTGTATTGTTTACTTGTTGTTGAGGAAGTAGTCTATCAATTCAAGCTGAAGTTGGAAAGCTCAATGGGGATCTACTTCAACCATCTGGAATAAGGTATGAGGTCTAATCCTTTAGTGTTAGACATTTAATTTCTATTGCATATTGGAAAAGATTGATTTCTGGAGTCAAGCTATCTGTTGTGGTACCCCAAGCCATAGGAATTTCTCTCTGTAACAGAATTGGAGACTCTGCTGGGGAGTTCCTAGTAGTTGTCCTTTGGGGGTTGTTTTCTCGGCATTCAATGAATTTGAATTGCTCTTTCTCTCTTGTTTCTGTGTCGGGTCTGGGGGCATGTATTCCTGGTAGAGTCTGATTGGTGTGAAGTTTGTCTCAGCCTATCTGTTTGCCTTGATTTTATGCACCTTTCTTCCTGTACGCGAGTTTTTAACTCATAGTCGCGTATACATGCGGTTTTCTCTTCAATTTCCGCATATACACGCGGGTTTACTGTGAACAGTCGCGTATGCCCTTGTTTTTGCCTTTTTGTGGAAGTTAAATGGTTGCTGGGTGAATTTTTATATTTGCTGAGTCTCCTTTGGCACTTCTTGAGTCTGTTTATACCTCTGTTTCTGACCAGAAACGTTTTTTTAGGCTAATTTTTCTTTTTTCTTTTTAAGAAGGTTCTTGTCATGGCATTTTCGATTTTTTGTTTGAGATTAGTGCATTAGAGTTATTTTACCTTAGTGCTTTGCTTGAGTGCTGTTTATGTGTGCTTGCAGAGTCTAGGGGTTGTAGAATCATTATTTTGCTTTTTGCATCTCATTTTATTTCAAAAAATCCAAAAACATTTGCTTATCATCATGCATTGCATTTTGCATTTTGCATTGTACTTGCACTAGATTTGCTTTGGAGTATTAGTTAGGACTTCATATAGGAAAGCTTGCATTCATCATTTGAAGAAAAATTGTGCATTTCACGTAGTAGCATACCCTGTTTTCATGGACACAATGCATTTGCATTGATTGTTACGTGTGCATTTTACTTCATGTTGCGTCATAACACCATTAGTTGCACGACCATATCCCGTTTTTGAGTAATAAAGCCAATCAAAATCAACGCTAAATTAAAATGAACTACACTCTTTTATTTTATAGGGTGCACCAACAAGCTTAGGTTTTAGGATCTTGGAATAGTTCATTGTAAGTCAATTCTCCAAGATCACTAAACAACAACATCTATGTGTCTGTCGAGGTGAGTGTGTGAAATCCTTGGTATAACCAGTGTTTCTCAGGATCCTCCTCTCAAAAGGGAGTTAAGAATGAGGCAATGTGAGCGGTTATTGATTAGGATGACCCCTAGTCATAACTGAGTAGCACCAGAGATATTTCCAGGATTGTATTCGTATCTGGGGGTTCTTTCGAGAGTTTCGGGCTTTGTTACCCTGCCCATATGGTCAATCATGCCTGCGACTGTCCGCCTGAGCATTGATTATATTGAGGTGACCTTAGTGGCCTTACCTAGGATATCAAGGGGGTACTTTGCAAGGGTTATTCTGTAGGTGTCCCGACCAGGTTGGGGTTGGACAGCACAGTCGCTTTACGCGTTGAAGTTGAGGGCCATAATAATTGGTTACGTACCTCCGCTTGTTATGTATGGGAGTCTCAAGCCTCTCCAAGGTGAGACATACCTGCTTCATTCGGGAGCTCACTTATCCAGCCCTTATTTGCTTGCATTTGGCTTTAGATTTTATTAGTGATTTCTTTGTGCACAATAGTTGGCCTAGGGTTTACGTAAATAGAGAGTCTTTTCTATTTTTTGAGTCATTATGGATTCGGGTGCGGCTCCTCGCTGTTCTCGTCGTTTAGCAGGACTTTCACCTTCTACTTCTCCTCCTCCTTTGGGAGAGAGACCTAGATAGTCCAGACAGACTATGTCACACATTGATTCACACACCATGGGAGACCATTTAGAAGGTATTCCTGAACCACCTTCTCCCATTCGTGTAGACGATGGGGAGTTTACTATTACTTACGATCCTTCACCCGACTTGGATGAGTTAGGTCCTGTGATTTCTAAGATAGGAAACATACATGATAGACCTACTCACTCTAGGGTTGATTCCCCATTGACGCGTTACCGGTATGGAATGCCGGAGGACGCCGAGACTCATTTTAAACCCGCCAGCACTAGCTATGGTAGTTATGGTATGACTGGTTTTCCTACATATGATTTGGCATTTCATATCGAATCTGACTTCGAGCCTAACACTATGCCTGGGGGCACTCTCATTCCTTACCATGCGGAGAGGTTTGGGAGCACTAGTCACATTGCATCTTCTGTCCCAGTGGTGGAAGTTACATCACATATTCCTCCTAAGTCTAGGGTTAGTGATCCTATTAGGATACCAGATCCGAGACGAGTGACGATAGGGAATAGTACATACTTGATTACTAAGATCCCTTCATCCTTTGTCCCTAGTTCTTCAAATGTCCACCCTCCACCTTATTCACGTGGTCCTTCGATTCGGCACATGGCTACGAGCCAGGTCTGTACTGCGGTTACTAGACCAATTGTGTCTCAAGTTTATATACCACTCATTGCTTCGGGAGGTTATGTTCATACTTCTAGAGGTCATGTTACTACTTCTGGGGCATATATCCCTACTTCCGGTATGTATTTTCCTACTTCCGGAGTGTATCTTCCTACCTACGAAGTGTCTCATGGGGCATCACATGGGATGACCTATGGACCATATTATGGGACGCAATATGGACAGGGTTCTTCACCTTATGGGGGTGGGTATCAACAACTTGCTTACTCTCCTAATTATGGATTTGTAGCTCCTACTAGTCAAGGTCCACCTCACTATGGTGCTTCGACGCCACCCTATATGGGTCATATGGGAGGAGGACATTATGACAAAGGCCATGGTGGTAATCAAACCTATATGAATCAAGGAGTGGTCCATCGACCTCATCATCCTAGGCTCCCTTTCCTCGCGACGGTCAATCTTCCTAACTTGTCGAGATTGACGAATGATCCTGTGGCTCATGACCCAGCTTGGCCGGTTGTCCCTACCAAGCTTCCTTCGGACATACCTAACTTCGAGGGCAAACTGGGAGAGGATCCGAGTGAACACGTTACTATGTTTCACCTATGGTGCTCTTCGAATTCCTTACATCAGGACTCAATCTGTTTGAGACTATTTCAACTCACCCTCACAGGGCCTGCCGCGAAATGGTATATAGAGTTACCTAGGGGAGCTTTCGCTTTATTCGACGACCTTGCGATGAATTTTCTTAATCACTTCCAGCTACCAGTGCGTTATGACATTGGTACTAAACTCTTGTCGACATTTCGGTAAGATAAAGCCACACATATCTCTGATCATATTCAAGAGTGGCGTAGATAGAAGAGGTTAATTAAATCCTTTATACCACCGGAGTTCCTCCTCGAGTGGTTCCTCAAGTCATTATTACCGTATATAGCGAAGGATGTTTCTACATTCGGAGTGCAGAATGAGGAACAAGAGATTTTTAGGGCGCAGGAACTGGACTTGATCTATGCTCAGTTCGGTTTGTTGTATGAGATTATTCCCAATGCTCCATGTTCCAGTTTCGACCCCAAAGTCAAACTTGGACCACATGTCGATGGCATTGTGGGTTGTGCAAGTGCGAAACCTGCAGATTCGGTTGCAAAACAAGTTAGTCAATTGTCAATCAACCAATCTGCTTCGGGACAAGCTACGACTTCGTCTCAACCCGCCCAAACGGTGAATGCACTTTTTGTGCAATCGTCGGACCAGAAGGGTAACCAACAGCTCGGACGGAATAGAAAAAATGGTAAAAATAATCGTAAGGGTGGGAATAAGAACGAGAATGCTAATAATAATGACAAGAACGGCCGGAATGCTGGGGGGGACAAGCAAGCTAAACGTAAGGTTAAGTTCCCTTGCAAGTTATGTAAGGACGATCACCTCACTTACTTATGGCCTCGTATTGAGGAAGCTTCGAGATTCTTGGCACAGGGCCCATCTATGCTAACTAACCCTTTATCGCATAATCAAAATATGAACTCGAAGTCCCATGACCAGTCTGGTGATGATCATGATCCGCCGGAGACTAGTGGTCGTGGGTGCATTAACATGGTCCATGCTGCGAAAGTTGTGACGCGTGCGAAAGATTATAGTTCGTCACAACCCAGCCCAGGCAAAGAACCTGATCCACTAGGTTCCTCTTTGCATATTGAGAAACCTGTGGATAAACCTGAGGCTGCACCTTGCATTCCTAAGGGAGTCCTTAAGCGTTCAGGGCATAATCCAAATGCCCGAGCCGCCCAGAACTATTCAGTTGTCTAGGATTTGGGCCACACTCCTTGTGCGATGTCTGCATTGGAAGTGCTTCAGAGTTGTCCTTTGCAAATGAAGGCGTTTCTTTCTGCCCTTGGTGTGAACGATGATGATTCTTCCGCCGTGATCAAATTTGAAACCGTAGGACTTTAGCCTCGCTTGCCCTACTATGTGTCTCTTTTGATTCACGTAGAATGTCTTAATATGATCGTCAAGCGCACTGTGATTGATGAGGGCACTGCTTCTTCTGTGATGTCTTTATCCTGCTGGAAGGGTCTGGGTTCCCCTGAGCTGTCTAAATTAGTGACCATGTTAACTGCGTTCTATGGGAGATATTTTAGGCCACATGGTATCCTTCCTTCCCTTAAAGTCCATTTGGGAGGGAAGACCGTTGCGATAGAGGTCGAGGTGGTTGATGCACCCCTTGACTACAATCTCTTGCTGGGTAGGAACTGGATGTACAGCATGCAAGCCGTTGCTTCTTCTCTGTTCCGCGTTGTATGCTTTCCACATAAAGGGAATATTGTAACGATTGATCAAACGACATTCAAGAATCTGTCTGTTACCGCATCTTCGGGAGCTTCGATCCCGATCGTTGAACATTCTTAGCCGACAACTGGGAGTGTGGGTGTAGGCATGTATCCATCCCTCATGGGGAGCTTTAGTTGTCCTGCACCAATCCTCATGATAGGATTTAGTTTTGATGAGGCTTCGACATCTACGAGATTGGTGTATTTTCGCACGAGTCATATGGAAGATCCTTGGATTCTTCCTGCACCGAGTACTTCGAGTGATCCCATCGTGACGGATGTGCCATTGCCTACAGTTATGATAGCTTATCAAGCTAATATCAAGTGTGTTGCAGAGCCTAGTCCTTCCTCTTCGCGGACGGAGGAGGAGGACCCTTATGTGCTGCCGGCATGGGCAGTATAGTCTTCTCATGTACACAACTGCCTTGATACGGTTTTCCCTTCAGATGAAGCAATTATCGAGGCTATGTCGAAAGTTGAGCCACCATGGTAGGAACTCCATCATAGATCGTACTTTCTTCCAGAGCTTGACCGCTTGGAGCGTGAGGATTTTAGGGCGGTTCTTAGTCAGAGAGTTGGTAGTCCTATGGTTCCATTAAGCTCTCTTGGTCCGATGGCTGATGGAAACATGGCAAACATATCTTCAACGATTCCTATCAACATCTCTCGCAATCCTGGCACGGTAGAGAATGTCTATATTGGGGCGGAATGTTCCCATGCTGAGATTCTTGAATACACCGAGCTATTTAAGGAATTCTGTGATATTTTTGCTTGGTCTTACGACAAGATGCCAGGTATTGACCCTCGAATTATCGAGCACAAAATTAAGAATTACCCCAACGCTAAGCCTGTTCGACAACGTTTACGTGTGGTGAATCCTAGGAAAGCACCCGCGATTAAGACAGAGATAGAGAAGCTGTTGAAAGTCGGTTTCATCTATCCCATTCCCTTGACGGAGCGGGTTTCAAACCCTGTTCCGGTGGATAAGAAGCAGGGAGCGATCCACATATGTACTGATTTTCGTGATTTGAATCGTGCCTATCCTAAGGACAACTTCCCCACACAATTTATTGATTAGATTTTGGATGAGTGTGCGGGTAGCGAGGTGTTCTCCTTCATGGACGGATTTTTCGGATATAATCAGATACAGATTAAACCTGAGGACCAACATAAGACTGCATTTATTTGTCATTGGGGAACGTTTGCATATCGGAAAATTCCTTTCGGCCATAAAAATGCCGGAGCTACATTTCAGCGGGAGATGACCTTGATCTTCCACGATCTCAAGTCGATTATTGAAGTATTTTTGGATGACCTTGCTGCTCATTCTCATATGAGAATGCATCATCCCTATCACTTGAGATTGGTATTTGAAAGATGCCGGCACTATTCAGTTAGATTAAATCCTCATAAGTGCATATTTTACGTGAAGTCAGGTCGTTTGTTAGGATTCATCATTTCTAAAGAGGGTATAAGAGTCGACCCTTTGAAGGTAGAGGCAATACTTCAGTTGTCTCCCCCGAAAAATATTCGTCATCTTCAGTGTTTGCAAGGCATGGAAAACTTCTTACGAAGATTTGTTGTCAATTTTTCCAATTTGACTAGAGGCTTCATGCGTCTCTTGAAGAAGGACACCCCCTTTTATTGGGATGAATGAGCTCAGGAGTCCTTTGATGCACTCAAGCGAGCCCTAACATCGGCCCCGGTGATTAGTCCCCCGGACTATAGCCGTGATTTTCTATTATATGTGGCTGCGTCCTTAGAGACGATTGGTATGGTTTTGGTTCAAGAGGATGAGGAGCACCAAGAGCATGTCATATATTATTTGAGCCGGAACCTTATAGACGCAGAGATTCGTTATTCTTATGTCAAGAAGCTTGATTTAGCTACCGTACATGCGGTTCAGCGGTTGAGACATTATATTCTCCTTCGCTAGACCTTGGTTGTAGCCCATGTCAATTCGTTTCAATTCGTCCTCACCAGAAGGATGATTGGGGGAAAATATAATAAATGGATTGTCATTTTGTAAGAATTCGATCTCGAGTTTGTTTTTGCAAAATCAAAGAAGTTTTTAATTTTTGTAGAGCTTATATCGGATTTCCCAAGCGAGGACGAGGAGTTGGTTTGTGAAGATATGTTTGTCAATGAACACATCTTCTTAACCTCAACGTTAGACCCATGGTATGGGGATATCAAAATATTTACAAACACTGAAGACCCCTACTCACCTCTCGCGAGATGAATGACGACGATTACGTCATGTCTCTAAGAAGTACCTCATAGTGGATAGCACTTTGTACCACCATGGGGTAGATTCCATTTTACGACGTTGTTTGACTCATGAGGAGGCTGAGGTAGTGCTGAATGATTGCCACGGAGGGGCCTGTGGTGGTCATTTATCTGGGCTTTCTACAGCTCAAAATATTTTAAGAGTGAGTTATTTCTCGCCATTGATCTTTAAGGATTGTGTTGATGCGGTCAAGAGGTGCCACCCATGCCAGGTGTTTGCACGTAATATGCGCTCGAAACCTGCCCCGTTACATCCCATTATCACTGCCGGTCCCTTCACTAAGTGGGGGATCAATTTTATGGATTGCAACCCAGCTTCGGCTGGGGGGCACCATCATATTATAGTGGCTATTGATTACTTCATGAAATGGGCTGAGGCTATGCCTACAGTAAAATATGACGGTGAGATAACTGCCCACTTTGTATTCAACCAAATTATTACTCGGTTCGGGATTCCGAAAGAGCTTGTCCTTGACCATGGCTCGCACTTTCAGAACTGTATGATGGAAGAGTTGGCATCAAAGTTAGGGTATAAGCAAGAGCATTCCTCTTATTACTACCCTTAAGCGAATGGACAGGTAGATGCAGTGAATAAATCACTCAAATCCATTCTCCAACGAACTATTGCACAAAGCAAGAACAATTGGCACATCATGTTATATCCTGCTTTGTGTGCATATCAAACCACTGTTAAGACTGCCACTGGTTTTTCTCCATATCAACTTGTACATGGAGTGGAGTCGATATTGTCGGTTGAATGCGAGATTCCTTCATTAAAGCTAGCTGTAGAACTCTTACCGGACACTTCACCATTGGAGGAGCGTTTGGTTCACCTTGAGCAACTTGATGAGCAGCGTCGGGATGCCTTGGTGGCTCTAGAAGTTAATAAGCGTCGCGTAAAGGCCCAATATGATAAGTCTGTCTGTCCAAGGGCGTTTAGTGAAGGAGACTTGGTCCTTTTGTGGGATCAACCGAAAGAACCCTTGGGGGCAGGAAAATTTAATCCTATGTGGCGTGGTCCTTACATAGTCAAGCACGTGTTAGAGAAGGGTGCATATGAGTTAGTGGATTACGAAGGAACGGCCTTGGCGGAGCCTAGAAATGGGCTCTATCTTAGGAAATACTATGCATGATCTTCAGCCAAGGCTGCTTATTGTATATTATTGTACAGTTTTACATAGTTAGGTCTTTTTTATCGTGATCGGGTTTGTGATTAGTTTCCTTTTCTTTTGGCAGATGTCAATGGAATCTTCCACCTACATAGGATTCGCGGATGGTGCAAGCTGTCACACTCAACACTCAGCCTCTGCTGCTTGGGTGATTTATACTCCTATGGGTCAGGTACTGTCTTCAGGAGGCATATGTCTATGGCCATCTTCCAACAATGTTGCTGAATATAGTGCCGTTATCGAGCTTCTACGGGATGCCATTTCACATGGTGTTCTCTCTCTTGAGGTACGTCTTGATTCAGAGTTAGTAGTGTCACAACTCAATGGTTTGTACCATGTTAGAGATCCGACGTTATTGAGAAGATTCTTACGTGCGAGATTGTTAGAACGACAATTTGACAATATAACATATATACACATTCCAAGAAATAACAATCAAGTTGCTGACTCATATGCTAACTACCTGTTAGATTGGCATTTGTTTCATTCATAATAAATTAATCACAAACACAATTTTTACTCATGTAAATAAATAAACTGATCACCATAAATTTTTTTATATATACATCCAAAATGTGATAATAGATAGTGTCATGATACAAAATTGGGGCTTTCGCGCCACCAACATATAATACACGGTAGTACAAAATGTATACACTCCCAGGTGTCTAATCCTGTGGAGGAGGAGGAGGGTTGTGATCATGGAAGGTCACTACGAATCTAGCTAGCCGTCGGAATAATCGCACCCATGCGCATGGTACACTCACCACCTGCCGCTGCATAGCCTCAGGAAAGTCCTTGACTTGCGCCATGGGAACTCTATGAGTCAGTCTCACAAAATTGGTATGAATGCTCTGGAGTGTTCGCTCCGCATCCACACTCATGATGTCATCTCCTCTTCCTCTCCATCTATGACAAGGAAAGCATTTTGGCTATCGTGGTCCCACATCTGCACACAAATGGTAGATGTCACTATGTATTGTCACACAAAATCATGTCTTTTTTATTCCAAATAATCAAGAAAACACAAAAAAATTAAATAACTCAAAAAATTCAAAAAGAGAGGGTCGAGATTCGTTACCTATATCGCCATATGCCGATCCTGGTGGTAGCGGCATGTCCGGGTCTCCCCAGAAATCTATCCCCGCATAGGGGTAGTCATCGATGGCAACTATCTGTTGTCGCCACCACGGAAAGAAGTCAGCTGGATATGGGTTGGCCACCCTACCACCCCCTAGTCTGCGCATAGCATCTGCCCAACGCCATTGGGCCGGATCTCGAACTCCGTGGAGAGGAACGTCCACTCTAGGGCTCAATCCTGGAACACGCTCGAAGAAAAACGTGCTCACAATATTGTTGAACCCGAAGTTCCGCACTCTACCCGCCTTACACTCACTAAGACGGTGTTTCATGTTGCTCAGTAGTGTAGTGCTTCGGTTGTAAGTCGTGGGTCTCATGCACTCCATTGCATAGAACATCAGAGGCCGCGAGGCTTGGTAGAGTGATGCCAAGCCTACTATCCTGCCCAATGTCAAAAGTATGGCCTTTAGGACCGGCACTTGTATAGCATTGGTAGGGACCTGAATCCCCACCTTCTCTGTGTCTGGATAGCAGTACATTGCAATGTACTTGTCGATAGTTAGGCCACCTCCTGGCCCACCACGGGAACGAAGGTTCACCACTTCTCCTCGTCTAGAAAGCCCAGTAATGAAGTATATGTCCTCCACCTCTATGGTGAGGGACATCCCATCGATCTGGAAGGACTCCGAGTCTGGATCCCAGTAATCTACCAGCATCTGTAATAGTCTTGGTTTGGCCCTCAAACCACCAAGACACCAAAACTTGTAGAGTCCACATGCACGTAGAGCCTGTTGAGCCATTAGATCGGCCCTTACTGCTTCCTCTACTTCACCATGTTCACGATCTCTCCACTCTAGGACCATCCTGCACAAGAAATTGCATGTTTTCCCATTAGATTATTGAGAAAACCTTATGCGCGACCTCATACGCGACCGTTTTCAAAATAGCCGTGTATGTACGCGGGTTTGAGGGTATTTTCCGCGTATATCCAGCCCTATACGTAGAAAAAACCTCGATTTCTGCGTGGGTAGTAGCACTCATTTTATGTTGGCCTAGAAACCTTATTTGACCATTGAATTTCATGAAAATTGCATCAAAATAAAAGAGAAGAGCATGGGTAAATACCTGGAAGAAACGGTAGTGGATTCCGCCAGCTGGATCTCCTAGAATTCGCTGTTGAAAATCAGAACTCAAATGGATAAAAGTTTCAAATGTTTTATAATATTTTGAATTGTTTACTATTTATAGAAAATTTTCAAATATTTGAAAATTTTTACCCCCTTTCCTATAGTTTCGACATTTTCTAACCATTTTGGACCGTTTTTGACATAATTCATGTTATAGAGGACCTTTTTCAGTGCTGTTTCAGCCGTTGGATTGACCTGTTCGTGCCGATCTCAGGTATCATGTCTAAACTAGCATATAGGTTAGGTTTCACCACCGTTTGCATTTTGCATGACCTTATGACCATATCACCATGACCTTAGGTACGAACCCACTCTGTTATGTCACAGAACCTTCTTGCTGTTTTAGAAGTGGCATGAGATGAGTGGTAGAGCTTCACCTTACATGGGTACCCTAGTTAGCGCCTTATTTTCATTTGGTGCCCATGCCGACGTTTTCTCTTTTAGGGTGTGGGAGTTCATTGTATAGTATTTCCATGACATTTCGCAAGAGCCTCATACTCCTCTTGATCTTATGCTGGCCTATTTCCCTCAGGACTCCCTCGTATCAAGTTGTGAATGCATTATCATGAGATTTTCCAGTCTTATTGAGCTTTATGCCGGCTCTCCTGACATTGCGTTTCAGCCATACAACCCGAGCTTGTCTCATTTCTAGCCATGCAGAGCCATTTTTTATATCCTTCGCAACTTGTTTCCCTTTTTACCGGGAGGGGATTTTCCTCTGAGTGTCGATATCCTACACATGTATCATTGCATTAAACATAGGTATGTTCCACTGCTTGGAACTAGTTTGTTTGCCCTTATGACACTCATCTCCTCCTAGTCTGTAACTATAAAGCCATTTTATTCTTTTTCAAGCTTTTTAAATAATTGAAAAAGTCAAAAAACAATAAAAAACCAAAAAGCCGGACAAGGAAAGATATTATCTGTGGCAACTGTCAAGTCGCGTCGCCTTCGAACAGAGCACTGTATATCACATCCATTGGTTGGGTTATAGTTTGACTTTAGGAGCTGTACTCGTTTATCTGAGTTTATCTCCACCGATTGGTTAAGCTTCCAGTCCCTATGGAGCCTCTGTCGATGCCTCCTGTGTCGCAGAGATGTCCCAGTTTGTATATAGAGTCTATGCTGCCTTCATTCAATCACCATATGCTGTTATGCTCTTCTTCGAAGGAAGTTGAAACCTGAGTCGACCATTCCTCAGTTATCTTAACTTTGCATGTCAGCCATTCCTAGTACAGTTACTGGTTCGTGCACCTTATGATCGAGTCCTTCCACATTATACAGCTTTGTTGAGTACCTCGTGTTGGATGATGGGGGATTCCTTAATGCCCTCCTTCCAGTGGATTTGATCCCATCGACTTCAGATCATTTATTCTGGGATTGGAATCTAGAGTCATTTTGAGTGCCTTGAGACTTGCAGTCATCAGTGGCAGGTTCTCTCGCCATCGACAATCTTTGGGAATACATCAATGTCCCCTGATCGGTGGATCATCTCAAGTTTTCGACCTCAACACATTTATTCACACTTGTTAGTTTGCACTCTAGTACCTTGATTCCCATTTTCATCATCGGTGGGTGATCTCGTGCCTGTTAATGGTATACATTAATGACCGGTAATCAGATGATGGACTACTATGTTCGACCTCGACACCTCTATTCGCATAGTAGGACATGTACTCGTAGCAGTTTGTGTAGAAGACTTTCCAGATTGGTGGCATCTCTTATATGCTACCTCCTTGATCGTGCCAGTGTTCATGAGATTTCAGCTCTCGTGACTTGATTCTAGTATATGTCAGATATTTCCATCCACTATGGAGATCTTGATTTGTTATATATCTTCAGCCATTATGGAGATTATGGTCCTTTGTATATCTTCATCATGGAGATTCTGATCTATGTATATTGTACGTGGCGATGACCACTTATGTGATATCTTATATCATGCCTATTCATGGCCATTGTACTCTTATGTATCCGAGACTGCTATATGTATTTGCAGTTATGTGCAGAGTTGTATTATTGTACTATGCTGATTGGGTGGCTGGTCTTCCATTTGGGATCCTTCATCACTCCACTTCTGGGATGGACTTATAATGTATTTCGGCCATCATATGACCCCTCTGACCTCACACATTAGGGGGCATCTGTTATAGTTGATTTCACCACTCCAGGTGAATCACACTTTGTATGGCCTTCCCCTGTCCCGCTGCAGACTCCTTAGACCCCATGGATCATTTTTTGTCCTTTGATGTTTCCTTGACCATCCCTAAAAACATGTGAAAAATGATACACGTGAATTTTAAACCTATAAGCGTGTATATACGTAGGTTTGACCACTAAAACCGTGTACATCGAGACGCGTACAAAATCCAAATCCTTTTGGAGTTTTCCTTGACATGGATCCAAATCATTTGACTCCTGGCCTTCCATATGCCTTGAGATCGCTCAGATTCGACCTTTCATTATCCCTTTGAAAGCTATATAAGGAACCCCTTGGTACATTGAAGGCATAAGAGAGAATTGAGAGCAAAGAAACTATACTCCATTGTTGCCGGAACTTATGCTTGAGTCTGCATCCCTTTGTCCCTTGGAGGACTTTTGTGTTCTTCCCAAGTTTGCCTTTTGCTTGTGAGCTTGCTATCTAGTGATGGAGGATTGAAGTGGTGGAGGCCCAAGTGGGGGATTCAGTTTCTCCGGTTCGCAGACGTGCCGACAGAGGTTGTATCTTGTAATCTCTAATTTATACTAATAGAAATATATTTTCCTGTCCAATAATGTGTGTTTGAATGAATATTTTATCCATTGGATTATGTCAAATGCTTATACATTATTGATTATATATGCTAGAATAGATCTAACACCATGATATATATAATGCTTGTATTGTTTACTTGTTGTTGAGGAAGTAGTCTATCAATTTAAGCTGAAGTTGGAAAGCTCAACGGGGATCTACTTCAACCGTCCGGAATAAGGTACGAGGTCTGATCCTTTAGTGTTAGACATTTAATTTCTATTGCATATTGGAAATGATTGATTTCTGGAGTCAAGCTGTCTGTTGTGGTACCCCAAGCCATAGGAATCTCTCCGTAACACATGCATAAAATGAAATCATTCCACATTCAAATACAAGAAAATACTTATCTCTTAACAAAGAAGATTCAAGCAACTGGTCTCACTACAAGGAGAACACTCTATAGTGGAGGTTATATCGGAAGCCCCTGATAAAAGAGCCCAAATATCCATTTATATCAAAGGTATCTAGCGAAGGGAAGTAGGAAGAATCTTTAGTAGAGGTTTTAATTGATGTTTTCCAAACATAAACCACACTGGTGGAGTTCATGTGGTGACATGCATCGATGAAGAACAAAATTTAATGCGTCGATCATGAAAATCCCCTTTTGATATGAGGAAAAAATTGTTATATTTAAAAAATTGGCAATAGTGGTGTGTTAAACACAAGATACACCCTCATGCGTACGTACATTGAATGCACCATATCCATAACCAATGAACTAGGTACGAACAAAAGCATAGGTGCGTATATATAATTAACACAATGTAGCTAGCCCAAAAAAAATAGGACAAAAATAATATATTAGAAAAAACAAAACCCATAAATAATGTGCTATATACAAACACACGCACCAGTGAATTATATGAATTACAACACTAAATCGAGTAAAATTAAAAACATGTCCCATAAACATTTTTAATATTTGTTGACATATATGGTGTTAGAATAATCAACCCATAGTTATCTACCTTAGACATTAATTAATCCATTTTTGTCTTTTTTGCCTAGTTTCCAATATTCCACTCTATGCAAGTTGTCTTCCACATGCCATAGAAGTCAAACTTGCTAAAAACGAGTCATGGAGCACTTGGGAAACCTCCTGGAATCCATATTTAGCATATCTGCTTTATTCCAGATCCTCCCTAGTGCATATATGCTTTTTCTGCTAAGTTGCCTGCTTTATTGAGATTTATGGCAAAAGGGAAAGTAAGACTAGGTGTAGTTGACTTGTTTTTTGTCCTCATAATCCTCCATTCTTTTATCCTAATAAAAGCATGTATGAGTTGTCTTTTCATCCCTTATTAGCTTGCCTACTTGAATTTTCCAATCCGTGAGCCTCTAGGTGGATTTGAAAACTGCTTTATGCACTTATGGGGGATTTGACTAGATTTAGTAAGCCTACTTTTTGACTATTTCAAATGGCATCCTTATGCATTCGAATCTCTCATGTAATTATATATTGCAGCAGCCTATGACTTCATAAGGTTGGCTATTGTACACTTATTCAATACAAATTAGTGTTATGCTCCGATTTCAGTCTCCTTTGTGTGTAAATTTGCATGTTTAATTAGCAATTTTGTGAGTGCAATTGTTCTATCACTTGGGTTAAATTTCCACATGGTATTAGAGCCTTTGTAGATCGATTTCTCTCCTTCCATATTGCTATTGCAGGTTTGACATCTTGACTGGGAGCATTCTGTTGACTGAAGGGCACAGTTTCCGAGCTATGGATCAATCTCAGAAGATCATCTTGACTCCATTTAATTTCTTTGAATGGAAAGCAGAGATGGAGATACTGTTGAGAGCGAAAGGTCTCTACAGGGTGACTATGGCAACTGAGGCAGAGCCCAATGCAGTTGCAGAGAAAATTAAAGGGCACAACAGGAGGGATGAGGCCTATGGTCTTTTGTGTTTGAGCATATCAAGAGACCTCCTCTTCCATCTTGATGGATTGGCATCACCTAATGAATTGTGGGAGAAGCTTGTAGAGATTTTTGGTAAGACAGATGAGATGAGAGGACATCAAATCGAGAATGAATTGATCTCTTTGAGCCTAGCAGCTTCGAATCCTTGCAACTCTACTTTTCCAAGTTTAAAGCCCTTGTTTTGCAGCTAAAACAATGTGGAATTGAAAAGAAGGAAGAGTAGCTAGTTTTGGCCATACTCACGAAACTTGGCCCTGAATATTCAATGTTTGTTTCAACCTTCCATGCCACCAATTTGACAGCTCGGGCCTGGAAGATGCCTAATCTTGCAGAGTTCATGGAATCCCTCACATAAGAACAAGATAAACTCGTGATGATGGGCACCATCAAAGCTTCCAAATACCAAGCTCTGGTTGCTGGAGATTTGAGGGTGCATTCAAAAGGAAAGAAGAAAGCTAAGAAGCCACCTGAGCAAAAGAGAGACAAGAACAAGTCTCAAGAGGAGCCCCAAGGATCCAAGAAGAAATTTCAGAAGAAGAAGAACAAAGGAGAAATGAGCAAGTGCGCATACTGCAGTAAGGGCTATCATCCTGAAAGCTACTGCATGAAGAAGCAAATTGACATGTTGACCCAAATCCTGGAGAAGAATAACATCTCCCTTCCTGATTGCTTAAAGAAGAGGGAAGGAGGATCAAATTCATAGGACAGAGAGAGAGTACATGCCTTGGTTGCTGGCACATCAAGCTCACCTAGCTTCATCATAGACTGTGGAGCTTCAAGACATATGGTTTCGACCAAGGAGTCATTCTCCTCTCTTGACCTGTTGAAAGGTCCACCAATAGTGCTGGGAGATGACTCTCGCACTGACAGTTTGGGGAAAGGAAGGATTGATCTTGACCATGGTAAGTTCAGTAATGTATTGTCAGTTCCAGGTCTTGCCTCTAACCTCTTGTCAGTGTATCAGATGACTCACACAGGGAATCCAAAGAAGGTCATATTCTCTCCTGATGATGTTGAGATCACAGATATCTCGAATGGTAAAGTCATTGCAAAAGGAGTTGTAGATCACACTTTGAAGGTATACATGTTTTCACATTTTCTTCCCTACTCAAACCTCTTTGCTCTTCTGATTCATGCTAATGAGGCAAGCAAGCTTTGGCATGAAAGATTTGGCCATCTTAACTATAAGTATCTTTCTGATCTAAGTGAAAAAGAAATGGTCATAGGGTTACCAAAGATTAAATTTTCCAAGGGAGTCTGTCAAGGTTGTATCCTAGGAAAACACCTAGAGCATAAATTTGAGAGAGATAGTCATGAGAGAACCTCTGCACCTCTTGAGTTGATCCACTGTGATGTTGCTGGTTCATTTCCTCATATGTCAATGATTCAAGAAAAATATGCATTGACCTTCATAGATGACTTTTCCAGGTATTGTTGGGTTTACTTCCTGAAGCATAAGTCTGAAGTTTTTGGCCTCTTCAAAGTCTTTAAGGCCTTGGTTGAAAACCAGTCTGGGAGGAAAATCAAGATCCTCAGATATGACAATTGTGGTGAGTATGTCAAGTCTGAATTCATTCAATTTTGTGAAGATGTAGGTATTCAGATGCAACATTCAATCCCTTACACACCATAGCAAAATGGTGTTGCTGAGAGAAAGAACAGATCACTGAAGGAGATGGCAACCTGTATGGTGGAGGCTAATAATTTGCCACCAAAGTTTTGGGCCGAGGCTATAAACTGTGCATCCTATATCCAGAATATGGTGCCTCATAAAAAACTTGATGGTATGACTCTTTTCAAAGCTTGGAGTGGGCACAAGCCAGGTGTGACTCATTTCAGGGTTTTTGGCTCAAAGGCTTGGGCTAGAATTCCAATTGAAAAGAGAAAGGCTTTGCAGCCCCAAAGACAAGAATGCCTATTTGTTGGGTATTATAAATATTCAAAAGGGTATAAGCTGATCAAATTGAGCACAAACAAAGCCTTCATTGAAAGGAGTGTTCAGTTCCAAGAAGAGCCTTTAGCAGCAGTTGAAGTTGGAGAGTCTTCTTCACCACCAGAACCATTGAATGTAAGTGAAGAGACAAATGAGTTTGATGATTCTGATATGTATAATAATGATTATTTAATTGCAGATCTTGACAGTCCTACAAGACCAAAATGGGCAGCAAAGACCATTCATGCAGCTGGGGAACTAACTGGAAATCTTAGTGATCCTAGGAGGACTAGATCTCAGTTTGAGAGTGTCCTGTGTATGAAAGACCCTTTGTTTGCAGAGAAGTGCTATCTGATGGTTGAATTAGACCCACATGCATATGAAGATCCAGCACATGATCCAAGATGGAAAACAACCATGAAAGAATAATTCATCTCACTCGAAAAGAACAACACTTGGGAACTGGTTAATCTTCCCCCAAGGAGGAAGCTAGTTCAATGTAAGTAGGTTTTCAAAACTAAGTTTGCTGCTGATGGTTCACCTTTGAAATATAAGGCAATATTGGTAGCCAAGGGCTACTCACAGGTACATGGTATTGACTACAATGAAACCGTTGCACTAGTGGCAAAGATGGACTCCATAAGGATAGCCTTAGCCATTGCAGCTTCGAAGCAGTGGGAGGTACATCACATGGATGTGAAGTGTGCTTTCCTAAATGCAGATCTTACTGAAGAGATTTACATGCAGCAGCCTCAATGGTTTGTGTCTAATCCATATTTTGTGTGCAGGTTAAAGAAATCATTGTATGGGCTTAAGCAAGCCCCTAGGGCTTGGTATGCCAAGATTGATGGCTTTCTGTTGTCATTGAGTTTTGTTCGATGCAAGTCTGATCCTAATGTTTATTTGAAGCTGATTCATGGTTCTTTGATGATTATTGTCTTGTATGTGGATGACCTTTTGATTACAGGAAGTTCAAATAAAGAAATTTCCTCCTTGAAGGATGCAATGAACCATGCATTTTCTATGACTGATTTGGGGTTGTTGAGCCAATTTTGGGTCTCGAAATTGCTCAATCCCAACATGGAATAAAAGTACATCAGTCCAAGTATTCTTTATATTTTCTAAACAAGTTCAACATGAAATATTGCAAGCCAAGCAACACTCCCTTCCTTTCAGGAGTTAAGCTTGAAGAAGCAGGTTCTTTTCCTATGGTAAATAATACACTGTATAGGCAGTTGATTGAGTGTTTGCTGTACCTTACACACACTCGACCTGATATTTCTTATGCAGTAAGTGTGGCTTCAACATACATGGATCAGCCTCATGAGATCCATTGGAGAGTAGCCAAAATGATCCTTAACTTTTTTCAGGGAACAATAACTCATGGGATCTTCTACAAATCTAAATTTGATCTTGATTTGATTGGGTTTATTGACAGTGATTGGGCAGGTGGCCTCATGAGTTGTTTTTTGTCCTCATCATCCTCGATTCTTTTCTCCTAATAAAATAATGTATCAGTTGTCTTTCAATCCCTTATTAGCTTGTCTACTTGAATTTTCCAATTCGTGAACCTCCAAGTGGATTTGGAAACTGCTTTATGCACATATGGGGGATTTGAATAGATTTAGTAAGCTGACTTTTTGACTATTTCGAATGGCATCCTTATGCATTCAAATCTCTCATGTAATTATATATTGCAGCAGACTATGACTTCATAAGGTTGGCTATTGTACACTTATTCAATACAGATTAGTGTTATGCTCCAATTTCAGTCTCCTTTGTGTGTAAATTTGCATGTTTGATTAGCAATTTTGTGAGTGCAATTGTTCTATCACTTGGGTTCAATTTCCATAGTGTGCTTATATATGCGTGCAGCACCAGTGCATGAGACCAAGAGACAACAATGGTGCATTAAAATAGAAGCATTTCTATCCTTATTATTAATTGTATAAGAGGGGTTTAGAGATGTGGGAATTTAAAAATTGGTCCTATTTTAAACGAAGTTATGAAAATAATTTCAAGATTTGATGGGTTATCTTGTTCACATATTTACAGGGGAAAAAATAGTGAAGCAGAAGCCCTTTCTAAAGATGGATTACAACTGGTTCAAGGGGAGATAAAGATCATAGAAAAATCCAATGATACCTTTTTGTTGAGGTTTGAACAAAATTAGAGAAGCTTGAACTTTAAAACTTTTATTGATCAATTTCAGCACATATGAATCTCATAAATCAACCACATATGAATATATCATCCATATATGAATCTCATAAATATATTGTTATATTTTTAATGGTTATACAAGATCTAAAAACATTTAGCATCATAACATAATAACCGTTAAGCAAAGGATCACTGAAAGAAAGACAAGTGCAACAACACAAGAGAACACAAATATTTTCTTTAGGGAAACCACAAGGGAAAAAACCTTGCAAAAATTCCTCAGTATAAAATTCGGCCAAGTACAATGTAAAACCCCAGCAATAAGAATAGTTTCTCATCTTCCACAGTAGACTCTTTCTCTCTCTCTTTCTCTCTCCAGTGCAATACTTGAGTGTAATATGTGTGAGAATGAGAGAGGTGCCTCACCTATTTGTATTCATTAGGTAAGTGCCTCAACTAACTAACTAATGTTGGCAATATATAATATAGTTTTCAGTGATGTCAAAAGGAGTTCAGTGATGATAAAGGAATAACCAAGGACGTGATGGCAGGGTGAAATCAATGAAAGTCAAAGGAAAGACAAAGGTATTGGTGACATGGCATGAATGCTGCTATGGAATATGCTGGTGTCCTAATTATGATGTCATAAGAGTTCATTAATGACAAATGCAATGGATGAAATGGACATGGATGATAAGACATCATGAATGACTGATTTAAAGACTTCCAAGACAGTGTCGACAATATGTGTAACAATGGTTAAGGAAATGTCGACAGTATATGTAAACAATGGTTAATGAAACAAAGAATAGAGGTTGAGTGAAAGTGGAGATGTAGTATGAATGACAAACCTGGTTAGACAAATGAAGAGTGGAAGTGTAGAAGAGTGAAATGAATGGGAGATAGAGTATATGTAACAATCAATGAAAAAAAAAACTATATTTGTGAGAATGTTTATAAATTCTTTATAATCAGCAGCATGATGAAATTATGTGTGTGTATAAATCTTCAAAACTATTAGAAACGGTCGCAGAGGATTCCCACAAAGAAATCATGCAGATCCACAAAGTCATGGTGAGATCCACATTCAATCTAAAATCGACAGTCAGGAAGCATTCTGCATGAGATCTGACAGTTAAGTATCAGTTCCTCAAAGGATAGGCGAAAAAGGTGAAGTTTCACAAGTGCACGAAGAACTATGGCTGAGGAGCATCCCTCCATAGATCAACGGTCAAAATGAAGATCCACAAAAAATCTAAGGTCAAGAAGAGATTTGCAAGGAAAGTGGATAGGAGAAAAGTTCTGTAAAGGATTGAGATCAGACGGCTGAGAATAGTTCCGCAAGCAGATCGATGGTTCGAAAAAGAAGTGCAAGTGCAGAACTGCAGAATGCAAAAAGTCGAAGTCGTGAAAAATTGAATTTTTGAATTCCGCAGTGTGGAAAGGGTAGATCAGAACTGCGAAATGCAAAAAGTCAAAGTTGTGAAAATTTGAGTTTTCGACTTCCGCATTCTGCAGTGCAGAAACGACAGTGTGAAACTGCGGAAAGCAGAGAGTCAGAGTTGTGAAAAATTGAGTTTTCAACTTTTGCATTCCACAGTGCAAAAATCCTAGTTTGGAAAGGCCAGTGTGGAACTGCCGGAAGCAAAGAGTCGGAGTCGTGAAAAGTTGAGTTTCTGATTTTTGTGTGGGAGTAGAAGTGTGGGTGCAAAACCATGGAAAAAAGCCGGAGTCATGAAAAGTTGAGCTTTTGATTTCTGTGCGAGAGCGGGAGTATGGGTACAGAAGTGTGAAAAGCAAAAGTCAAGGTTGTGTTGTCCAATTTCCGCATTCCCCAGTACGGAAAGGAGCTTGCAGAAAGGCCAATCCGGAAAGCGAAAAGGAGGAAAGCAAAAAGACAAAGTCCTGGAAAGTCGTGTTTTCCAATTTTTGCAATCCGCATGCAGAAAGGAGCTTGTGGAAAGGCCAGGTCGAAAAATAGAAGGTAGAAAGGCAACTTTGAAAAGGCTAGTGCCCCCATGGTAATGACTCCAGCATTTTGGGAAAGGTGAAACCCGCATATGGAAGGTGATGCCCGCTGCAGGGGCTTAAGAAATCCCACAGGCATGAGAAAGGAAATCCCGCTACCAGAGAAGATGAAGCCCGCGGGTGGAGTAAGGAAGGGAACCCACAAAGGGTTTAAAGAATCTTGCAGAGGGCTTGAGGAAGCTCAAAGGCATGGTAGAAGATCATACTCGCATTAAATATGAAGCACACAGGCATGTGGATGATTTAATTAATTATTTAAATAAAATCTGTAAATAGAAATAGATACAAATTAATTAATTAAAATCAGAGAAAGCTTGATGGCCTTAGGATGGAAGAAGGTCTAATTAATTAGTTAAATAAAATGTGTAATAAGACATAATGATAAAACTAGTTAATCAATTAATCAAAATTGAAAGATAACAAAGAATTGATTAAAGAGAATTATACAGAATTAAAACAGAGAAGTAATGTGTTTGATGGAAAGACATGAAGAGTGAAAATGTGTGTTTGTCTAGAATGAAGAAGCACGATTAGTTTGAAAAGGCATGAAAGAAATATTTAATGAAGAATCAAAATAGAAGGAAGTGTGTCTCTGTCATCCAGATCTATGTAGCTGAAGCATAAGACAGAGACCAAACTAGAGTAACAAGAGACAATTTTTTTAAAGAAGATCTGGAAGTCTGATAAAAATACAATCAAGGGTGGAAGGGTGGTGCTAGGGCAGGCTACATGCCTGCAAGGAGGGTTTAGCCTCCTTCCAGTAGTGGCTGGATAATCAGGGCATTGGTGTATCCTTATCTATAGGTGCAGGAAAAAACTAGGGTGTGGGTGCATCCTTTAGTAGTGGTTGAGAAACCTGGGGATTGTGGTCTCCATCAAGCGGGCACTTGCAAATAACTATTGTATATTGTAAAAAAATGTTTTGCAGATAATAGAAACGTGTTGGTGGTTTACCTTATTGGGTTCCACGTTAAAATATTGTGTCCAATTTTTTTTTACATTTGCTAAAATAAAAGAAATTATATTTAAATTTCTGTCACTGCTTCACCCCTCCCCTCTCAGTGACAAGACCCGATCCATCAATTGGTATCAGAGCAGAATCATTCACCATAGTTTAACCATTGGAAGGAAGATCCTATTAAAATAATTATGGATCAATAGATGAAGATGTCAATAAGAGTCCCCATAATTGATGGTGAAGACTATGTTTTCTGGAAGATTAGAATGAAAAATTGTTTGATGTGCATTGGACTGGAATTTTGGGAGTTAGTTGAAGAAGGATATGATGTTCCAAAAGTCACTCCCATAGAAGGAGAAGACATGAAGAAATTTCAGGAACATGCAAAGGCCTTAAATACATTACAAGCTGGAATAAGTAAGAAGGTTCTTGCAAAAGTACTGACCTATAAAAGTGAAAAAGAGCTCTGGAACAAATTGGAAACCATATATGCAGGAGATTACAAAGTAAAGATGGAAAAACTTCAATCTCTCTAAGTAAAATATGAAAGTCTAAAAATGAAGGATGAAGAAAATATTTCAGAGTACTTTGAAAGAATTGATAATCTTGTTAATACAATCAAAGGTTTGGGAGTAGATTTACCATACGACGAGTTAGTTGAAAAGGTACTAAGAACACTTCTGATGGCATATAATCCCAAAGTATCCACCCTTGAAGAGCGAGAGAAGATAGAAGACCTTACCATGGATGAATTCTATGGAATCCTCACAGCCTATGAATTAAGGCTAGGTATTGATAATCTCCCAAAAGGAGAAGCAACTTTCAAGGTGATAAAGAAAACACATCAGAAGAAAAAACTTAGACAAACCATAATGAAGAATCTGATGAAGAAGAAGCCAATTTTGTTAAAAAACTTAAGAAAGGATCAGGGAAGTACAAAGGCAAGCTGCCCTTCAAATGTTTTAATTGTGACAGAATTGGGCACTTTCAAGCCAAGTGTCCTTATCCCAAGGAAGAATCTAAAGATGAAGTTGACAAAAAAAAACAATACAAGAAAGAGGGAAAATTCCACTATAAGAAAAATTACAAAGGAAAAAAAAATTCTACTCAAAAGAAGAAGACATTAGTTCATCTGATATTAGTGATGATGAAATCCTTTTTCTAGGTATTGAAGAGTCTAATGAGATAGAAGAAATTGAGCATAAGGAATATTCAGAAGATGAAGCAAAGGTTAATATGGAAGAATAACTACACAAGGATTTGGATGGATTAAGAATATACAAAAACAAATATAGTCACCTGAAAGGTTTTTTAGTTGAACAACAGGAAGAGCACAGATAGAAATAAAAAGAGATGATGAAAATCATGAGCAATCTGAAACACCAAATTCAAGAGGAAAATAGGATAGAAGAAAGGATGGAGAAATCTCTTAAATAAAAACAACTAATCTTTGAAAGAATGGAGGCATAATTAGTTCACTTAAGAAAAGAGTTTGATGCAAAATTTATTCAAACTAGATATGAAAATAGTTCTAAAATTTTAGATGAGATTATAACCACACAAAGAGATCCAAGTAACAAAATTGGAATAGGTTATTCTCAAAAATAAAATCA
Source organism: Pseudotsuga menziesii (assembly GCA_001517045.1). Taxonomy (NCBI): domain Eukaryota; kingdom Viridiplantae; phylum Streptophyta; class Pinopsida; order Pinales; family Pinaceae; genus Pseudotsuga; species Pseudotsuga menziesii. The sequence goes on along the minus strand of LPNX011019518.1, from coordinate 51,865 downwards.
AGTTAGCTCAAAATCTTATGCAATTTCTCTTCTCAATACATTCAAGAATAAAGAGGAAGAGAAGACAAGGAATGCTCATAACTCCAGAAGATCATTTCCACTCATCAAGAAGGAATTCAAGACAAATCCAAAGAAGGTTGATCAAAACAAGTATCCTCACATTTTCCTTGGTTATTGTTTTGCATGCTTTAACTTTGGACACAAAGCTATGAATTGTAGAGCATATGAAAGGAAAAGTTTGAAGGTTAAAAACTATAACCTCAAGGACAATCAGACAGTTGGTCAAGTTAAGAGCATAAATTATAACTCATTTGCACCTCTACAAGAAAGGAATTTAGAATGCTTCAATTGTCATAAGTATGGACATAAGAAAGCAATTGCAGATTAATGGAAATCTCAGAAAGACCAAAGGACATTAGAGAGCAAAAGAAGTCGTGGAAAGAAAAAACATTAAAAGAGGAATGTATGACTACTTTGAAAACACAAGATAATGAAGATCTCTGGTGTGTTGACAGTGATCGTTCAAAATACATGATAGGAGATGATGAATTTTTTTTGAAAAACCAGAAGGAACCTCATGGGAAGAGTTGGAGTTGAAAGGAAGACTCCAAAGATATGGAAGAAACCAAGATTCAAATATCAAAAAGGTTTCCCAAGATGATGAGGGTTTTAATAGTGTTGTATATATGATTGACATTCATTATGATAGAAATAAAGATGATGAAGAAGGAATTAGTGATAGCGGTGGAACTGAAGATGGATGTTTTTTCTAAAAAATCCCACATAACCTAGACGGGAACCCTGAAATAAAGCATTAGAGATGATCATGTACTCAGGGGAAGAATGTTTGAAAAGTTTGTTGTCATGGATAACAATGTTAGTAATGGTTATATTGTCATCCTTGAAATCATAAAGAAGAATGAAGACCAAAACTATAGAGCAGATTGAAGAGCTTGTTGAAGCAAAGTTTTGGCAAAGAATGAAGTTATGCTTGAATGCATATTTGGTATCATGACTTGGTACAAATGCATAAAGAATGAAGAGAGATACCACATTTGGTTTTGATCTCAGTTTTTGGAGAAGGAATGTGTGGCAAGAAGAGAAGCACTATGATAGGGGGAGTCTATACACTCATCATCCAAGTTTTTATTCAAAGACTCACTACAAGAAGATAATGAAGGATGTTAACCAACACCAAGTCCAATATAATTAGAGGAAGAGAAGCAAAAGAAAGACAATTGTCTAATAGGGAATAATTGGAAATTCTATGTCAAGTTGATTACAACAAAGGGAATAATAGATTATCCTTTGTCATTGTTGTCAAATGGGGAGAATGTTTAGGTGTTTCCATCAATGCAAAAGAGGGATATTGTTGGAAATATAGAATAAAGTTGTCATTGATGTCAAAAGGAGTTCAGTGAGGACAACAGAATAACCAAGGGCATGATGTCAGGGTGAACTCAGTGAAAGTCAAAAGAAAGACAAAGGCAGTGATGACATGGCATGAATGATGATATGGCATATGATGGTGTCATAATGATGATGCCATAAGAGTTCATTAATGAAAAATGCAATGGATAAAATGGACATGGATGATAAGAAAACATGAATGAATGATCTGAATACTTCCAAGACCGTGTCGACAGTATGTGTAACAATGGTTAAGGAAATGTCGACAGTATATGTAAACAATGGTTAATGAAACAAAGAGCAGAGGTCGAGTGAAAGTGGAGATGCAGTATGAATGGAAAATATGGTTAGAAAAATGAGGAGTAGAAGTGTAGAAGAGTGAAATGAACGAGAGATAGAGTATATGTAACAATCGAAGAACAAAGAAACTATATCTGCAAGAGTGTTTATAAATTCTTTATAATCAGCAACATGATGAAATTCTCTGTGTGTATACATATTCAAAATTGTTAGAAAAGGTCACAAAGGATTTCTGCAAAGAAATCATATAGATACACAAATTCATGGTGAGATCCACATTCGATCTAAAATCAACGGTCATGAAGCATCCCACATGAGATATGACGGTTAAGGATCAGCTTCGCAAAGGATAGGCGAAAAAGGTGAAGTTCCGCAAATGCACGAAGATCTATGGCTGAGGAGCATTCCGCAATAGATCAATGGTCAAAATGAAGATCCACAAAAAGTCTAAGTTCAAGAAGATATTCACAAGGAAAGTGGATAGGAGAAAAGTTTCGTAAAGGATCGAAATCAGACGACTGAGAATAGTTCCACGAGCAGATCAATGGTGCGAAAAAGAAGTACGGGTGCAGAACTACGGAATGCAAAAAGTCAAAGTCATGAAAAATTGAGTTTTTGACTTCAGCATTCCACAATGCGGAAAGCCCAGTGCGGAACTGCAGAATGCAAAAAGTCAAAGTCGTGAAAAATTGAGTTTTCGACTTCCGCATTCCGCTAGTGCCGAGCTGTGGAAAGCAGAGAGTTGGAGTCATGAAAAGTTGAGTTTTTGATTTCCGTGCGAGAGCAAAAGTGAAGGTATGAAACCACAGAAAAAAGTTGGAGTCATGAAACGTTGAGTTTCTGATTTCTGTGTGGGAGCGAGAGTGCAGGTACATAAGTGCGAAAAGCAAAAGTTGAGGTTGTCTTGTCCAATTTCCACATTCTGTAGTACGAAAAGGCCAGTATGTAAAGCATAAAGGGAAATCAAAAAGACAAATTCCAGGAAAGTTGTGTTTTCCAATTTCCGCAATCCGCATGCGGAAAGGCCGGTTCGGAAAGCGGAAGGCGGGAAGGGAAGTTCGGAATGGCTAGTGCCCACATGGTAATGAATCCTGCGTTTTGGGAAAGATGAAACCCACAGATGGAAGGTGATTCCTGCAGTAGGGGCTTAAGAAATCCCGCAGGAGTGAGAAAGGAAAGCCCACAACCAGAGAAGATGAAGCCCACAGGTGGATTAAGGAAGGGAGCCTACAGAGGGTTTAAAGAAGCCTACATAGGGCTTGAGGAAGCTGAGAGGAATGGTAGAAGATCATACTCTCATTAAAGATGAATCCCACAGGGCTTTGGATGATTTAATTAATTAATTAAATAAAACCTGTAGATAGACAAAGATACAAATTAATTAATTAAAATTAGAGAAAGCCCGATGGCCTGAGGATGAAAGAAGGTTTAATTAATTAGTTAAATAAAATGTGTAATAAGACAAAATGATAAAACTAATTAATTAATTAATCAAAATTGAAAGCTAACATAGAATTGATTAAAGAGAATTGTACATAATTAGAACAGAGAAGTAATGTGTTTGATGGAAAGACACGAAGAGTGAAAATGCTTGTTTGTCTAGAATGAAGAAGCACGACCAGTTTGAAAATTCATGAAAGAAATATTTAATGAAGAATAGAAATAGAAGGAAGTGTGTCTTTGTCATCCAGATCTATGTAGTCAAAGCATAATACATAGACCAAAGTAAAGTAATGAGAGACAAAGTTTTTATAGAAGATCTAGAAGTCTAACAAAAATACATTCAAGGGTCGAAGGGTGGTGCTAGGGCAGGATACATGCCTGCAAGGAGAACTTAGCCTCCTTCCAGTAGTGGATGGAGAATTAGGTTATTGGTGTATCCTTGTCTGTAGGTGCAGGAAGAAACCAGGTTGTGGGTGCATCCTTTAGTAGTGGCTGAGAAACTTGGGGATTGTGGTCTCCAGCAAGTGGGTGCTTGCAAATAACTATTGTATATTGCAAAAAGCAAAGTTTCGCAGATAATAGAAACGTGTTGGTGGTTTACCTTATTGGGTTCCACATTAAAAAATTATGTCCAATTTTTTTTTTACATTTGCTAAAATAAAAGAAATTGTGTTTAAATTTATGTCACTGATTCACCCCCTCCTCTTAGTGACAAGACCTGATCCATCAACTATGTCGGAAAGGTTCCCTAATTAGGGACGACCTACCTTGGGAGACTCAAAATAAATTTTATATATTACTTTTGTGGGTACTATTTCCCCAACTTACAACGAAGGGTTTACCTCATGACTTTTACATGACCAATTACATCAAGGATATCTCCGAATGGAGGAATAACATCTCCGAAGGAGAATACAACAAAAGTACAATAGAATATCTTCTGAAGTTACAATAGTTTAACACTCCCTCCTAACTAAGAAGGTATTCTACATCAACAACAACCATCATAAAAAATGTACAACTGACTGGTGAATCTCTATATGCCATAGGAATTTTTGGAACAACATCATGCATCTTCATCATCAAACTCAGTATGAGAATGCTAGAATAATCAAACCCATAGTATTACCCACTTAGACATTAATTCATTTATTTTTGTCTTATTTGCCTAGTTCATGAGTCCCACCATGTGCAAGTTGCTAATTGCCTATCCATAGAGGTCAAACTTGCCATCTTTGACTCATGTAGCGCTTGGGAAAGCCTTAGGAATCAAATCTTCTTTATTCCTAGCCTCCTAGGCGCCCTTCTTCTTTTTCTGCTTTATTGCCTGCTTTTTCAGTGTTTTAAGGCACATAGGCAAGCAAGACTAGGTGAGGTGAACTTGTTTTTTGCCCCTTTCATCCTCCACTCTTTCCTCCATGAAAAAGCATGTATGAGCTTCCATTCCATCACTCATTAGCTTTCCCATGCACCCTTGCCAATTCGTGAGCCTCATGACAGATTTGGGATCAGCTTTTTACACCTATGGGGGATTTGCCTATTTTGGGTAAGCCTGCTTTATGCTAGTTTTGGATGCCTCCTTATGCATTCGATATCTTGATGTATTCTATATATTCAGAAATCTATGTTATTACAGGGTTGGCTATTGTACACTCAGTTAATATAATTTTGTGTTACAGCTCCATATTCAGTCTCCATTGTTAGCAATTTTGCATGATAAATTGATAATTGTTGTGGGTAAAATTAATCTATTGCTGGCCTGAATTTCTACAGAGAATACTGGATCTTCTTTTGCAACCTCAGTATGTAAATATTGAATCATCTTCTGAGTACTGGATCATTTTCTGCAACCTTAGTATGTAAGTACTGAATCATCTATGAGTACTGGATCATCTTTCGCAACATTAGTATGTTGATACTAAATCATATTCTATATATTGTATCATTTTTTGCAACATCAGTATGTGGATACTAAATCATCTTATGAATACTGAAGCTTCTTCTGTAACATCAATATGTGTATGCTGAATCATCTTCTGCCACATCAGTATGTGAATACTAAATCATCTTCTGGACCTTCTTTTGTAACATCAGTATGTGAGTGCTAAATATTATTCTACCACATCAGTAGGTGAATACTGAATCTTCTTCTGCAACATCATTATGTGAATATTAAATCTTCTTCTTCCACATGAATACATGAATACTGAATATTCTTTTTCAACATCAATATGTGAATACTAAAACATCATCTGCAACATCAGCATGTAAATACTGAAACATCATCATCTGCATCATCAGTATGTAAATACTGAAACATCATTATCCGCATCATCAGTATGTAAATATTGAAACATCATCATCTGCATAATCAGTATGTAAGTACTAAAACATCAACATTTGCATCATCAGAATGTAAATACTAAAACATCAACATCTGCATCATCAATATGTAAATACTGAAACACCAACAACATCATTAGCATGTTAGTGCTAAAGAAACATCATCAATAAATGCTATATCATCATCTGCATTATCAACATAGAGATGCTGGAACACCATCGTCATCATCATCAACATAAAAATGTCGAGACAACATCATCAGCATCAACACAAAGTGTTGTGACTTCAACCACATTAACATTATCTTCATAGGGTGCTGGGACCACAACCATATCGACATCATCAACACAAGGTGTTGGGACCATAAACAAATCATCAATATACAAATTTTGAAGCAACATCATTATCAACATCAGTATAGAAATAATGAAATTACCTCACCATCATCAGTATATAAATACTGAAACTATCTTATCAACATAAGTATAGAAATACTGAAACTACCTCATCATCATCAGTATATAAATATTGAAACTCTCTTATCAAAATCAGTATAGAAATATTGAACCGGTCATATCAACATCAGTATGAAAATATTGATCTTGCCACATCAATGTCAGTATGAAAATACTGAACCTGTCATAACAGTACGGGAATACTGAAACTATCTCAGCAATCATCCAAACAACATCAGTATGAAAATATTGATCTTGCTACATCAGTATAGGAATATTGAAACTATCTCAGCAATCAATTCAACAATCAACAATCATTATTGTATTAACGCTGAAACTTCAACAATAAAAAATCATTATTGTAGTAAAACTGAAACTTCAACAATCAACAATCAACAATCATCAGTGTAAGAACACTAGAAATATCTCAAAATCATCAGCATAGTAACATTGAAGCACACATCTCAAGAATCGGTATAAAAATACTGAAGCAAACATCTCAACAATCATCAGTATAGCGATACTGAAGCAAACATCTCAACAATCATCAGTACAACAGTACTAAAGCAACAATCATCAATACTGAAGCAAACATTTTAGAAAACATCTCAACAAACATCAATATAACAATACTAAATAAATCATATCAACTATCAACATTATAGCAATACTAAAGATACATATTTCCCTTCAATGTCTCAGAGCAGCATCACGGTGAGTTCTCTAGTAGATCCATCCAAGCATTTTTTCTAACTTACTAACTCTTTTGAGCCAAACAAGCCTAGTTAGACAGATGGATCTCCTTGGGGACCAAACAATCATTGTATGGATTACTAACCCTTTCTGGCCAAACAAGCCTAGCTAGACATACTAATCCCTCTAGGATCAACAGGCCTCCCCTGACTTACTAACCCTTTCAGGACAAACAAGCCTAGCCATACTTAGCCTCCTCTATATTGAGCTACTCACCACTGCATCCATCATCCATCTACTGTAACTCCCTCTTTTGGAAGAGGTCCTTTCAGACTACACCAAGCTTGTCTTGGAAGTATTCAAACTTTACAAGATCCATAGGCTTAGTTAACACATATGCCACTTATTCTTGTGCAACTTGTTTTTTAACATTCTCTTCTTGTACATCCGCAACTGCATCATGCATTCACAACTTGCATCATTCTTCTTTTGTGCATTTGTAACTACATCATTATTCTCTTGTACATCCACAACTGTATCGTACATTCGCAACTGTATCATACATCCGTAACTTCATCATTTATTCTCTTGTAGGTGATTGCATACCATCCTTCCTACAAGTCAAATACACTTGTATGATTATAAACATTTCGTAACATATTCAAAATGACAATTTCTCATGCATAAAGATATATTTAATGATGCAACTATTTCCATTAATGCAACAATCATCTATATCCTATATACAAACAATAACTTTCTATATCCTTTCCATCTTGACAAGACATCATTTTAGCAAGGAGGTTTCATAAGTAGCAATGGAACAACATAAGCCACTTACACGATGCACTAAATTATAGAGCATTGCCACATATTAATTTAGAAAAAATTAAACCTACCCATTGCATTAATGTTAGAGAGCACTGGTGCACTTGATTGCATGATGCACACGTGTAAAATTATAATTCATAGCAAGATATAAAATCTAAGATATTTCTCACTATACAAGAATTTGACAAAGCATGCACCAAATAGTATGAAAGAGGCACAATGATACTATCGAATGATGCCAATAAATGAAGTTTTAATTATATTCCAACATGTGAACATGTTCATATCATCATTATAAGATAATAGGGAAACACCGTTAGCCTTTGGAGGCACTCAAATGGAATACATGTGGTAGGATTACATTGGACATCAAAACCCCCTTAGGTTGACCAATAGGCTCCCAAACCACCTCAAATAGTCACAAATATTAGATATGAAAGCTATGATGGAATGGGTGGTCATAAATGATGGTGGACCAGATGTGGTGGAGTGAATGGTGGCATGGGGGTGGGTCTAGGAAGTCTAAAAGGACGAAAAGAGGAAAAATACCCAAATTCAATGCATGAGCACCCTTGGTCAAACCTAGATCCATGAATTAAGGGATGGGAGCACCCCTAGTGACCAAGTGGTCATAAATGTTAAAATATTGTAACTTCGGAAGATATTCTATTGTACTTTTGTTGTATTCTCCTTTGGAGATGTTCTTCCTCCATTCAGAGATGTCCTTGATGTAATTGGTCATGTAAAAGTCATGAGGTAAACCCTCCATTGTAAGTCAGGTCATTAGTACCCAAGTGTCATTATAATAAATGATATTTGTAATGTCTAGTTGGACAAGTTTTCCTTGACAACTAGTGAAGTCGGCCCCACCAAGTTAGATGTCAAGTCAATAGAAGAATATAAATAGGAGGCGCCTCCCTTCATTTGTAATCACTCACTCAAGCTGTTCTTAGCGAGAGAGAGAAGTAGTAGTGCACCAAAAAGAAGGAGAAGCTGTTGTCTGAGTTTTACACTGTCTTGATTGAATTCTATATTGTGGAAGTTTTGCGGGGTTTTATCCCTTGTGGTTTCCCCGAGGAAATTTTTTGTGTTCTCTTGTGTTGATGCATTTGTCTTTCTTTCATTGATCCTTTGCTTATGGTTATGATGTTATGATGCTAAATGTTTTAGATCTTGTATAACCATAAAAAATCTAACATGGTATCAGAGCTACCTTGCAAAAAATCTTTGTGCATCCGAAACATTGCTACAACTACAACTATTGAAGATTATGGTTTCTAGCTTGAAAACCCTAAAAGACCAAAAATAGTAATTTTGGTACTTTCACCATATCTAGAGATTGGAGAATCCTCAGGAGCCGAAAATTTTACAGGACAAAGATAAATTCCTAATGTACCCTGTGTAAAAGTCACAAACTGAGATTCACTATAATTTAGGATATATGATTCCTCCAACTCAGGGTTCCTGCCTCTCCCATATTTCAACCTTAAACATGTGACATAGGGAGAATAGCTATATCTTGGGATAGGAATGTCCAAATGGGATTTTGTAAGCTGTTACAAAAAGGGAATGGAGTATAGTTTCCATGGTAATACTTTCAAACTGCGAAGGTGAACGGGTGACATGTGGAAGTCCATACAAGTTCGCTATGATGAACAGTCCTGAAATAATTCACCTTGGGAAAATTAGCATAAGTCCCAATTGGTGAAACAAATTCTGCTCTACCCCACGATGCTAGAAAGAGAACATGTGAGGCTACCTTAGTGAAAATTTTTATACATAGAAGAGAAGTAATTTCGGAGATAGCGCAGAAACACGATCACTCATTTCTGTAGTAGAAACTAGAAAAACAAAAAAAAAACTAGGGCTTCATGTTCTAGGCACTTCATCCACCAATAAGTTGAAGAAGGAGGACAATCAAATTCTCCCTAAGAAGGTGCATCTCTTTGTGTAAGAAGTTTCTCATTCTGTGAACTTTCATTTTTTGACTTAATACAGTTGTCGGAGAAAACTAGGGCATCAAATATTTTGCAGTTATGTCCATAGTTTTGGGAAAACAAGTATACTGCTCAGCTTTCCTTGAGGAGGCGCATATTTCAATCCAATCAGCAATGAAAGATACCTAATTTGAAAAATTAGGGTTTCTCTATAAAACCCTAGGTCCACCGGAAGCAGTCTTTCAAAAGATACTTCAAGCAAACATCAAGTTAAAGCATTCTCATTGGTAAGTTTCATCCTCTCTATTTCCATTTGAGGTTCTGATTTTTATCATAACAAAAAATAGTACCAAGCTTGAGGAAAAGATTGAAAGAGTCGAGAACTTCTAAGCATGGAATTATACAATGCTTACCATGGCATGAAGAACTATGTCAAAGAAGAATCTAGAGATCTAAATGAAGATGAAATTAAATCCAAGGAGGACCTAGTCAAAACAAACATGAGTATTTCTGCCTCCATTGGATCTCACATGTATCATCCTTGAAGACTCCCAAGGATATGTTCAATGCAATGAACAGTATGAACGATGATGACCTTGGAAAATAAACTCAAATAATGTGAAGAAAACATTCAATGATTACTTGACAAGAAGACCTCATCTCAAGGAGCTATTAGAAGCCATTGAAGACAATGATAAAGAAGCATACACATAAATTACAACTTTGAATGGTCTTCCAAATCCAGTCAAGACAGTTGTCCTAGTAGGAAGATCACATATGAAGAAATGCATGATTGATTGAAGAAGAGATGACAATCAATCTCTAACAACCCAGGCCAAGAAGAAGAAGGAAGAACATTCCCGCCAAGAATAGAAGGACATCTCACAACTCAATAGATCGGCTGTGATGAGAAAGGACATCTTGCGGAAGAATGTCCCAAGAAGGAAGAATGGAAGGATGATATGATCTAAGAAGTACCAGTTGATCATACATAATGATGTATGGATATGAGTTCAAAACATGAAGGGAAGTTTTGTAAAGTCTTCCAAGTAAATCTACAAAACTAAGTATACCGCCGATTGAAGTATCAAAAGTTACGAAGCAAGGTTCGTGGGTTCTATCAAAAGAGAGATTTGATTTTGGAAAGACATTGTTCTAGGTGCTAGACACACCTCTTCAGTAATGTATATTACAGTAGACAATTGGTGTAATTAAAGTAAAAGAACAAATTAAGCAAACTATATATTTTGAGAGTCTCTACAGAGAACCACCTATGTACAGAAGGATTTGTACAAACTCAGTAGGCACCCATGGGATAACGCATATGTTCGGGTACACAAAGTACTCCCAAAAGACCGAACACCTTCAGCAACTGCTTCACACAAATAGATCACAGATCAACACATCGATGTTTGTCATGTGGTTAAAACCCTCGAGAGGGAAAAAGTCCACGGCCCCAGCCAAATAGCTACTTGGAGCAATTTATTATGCAAAAGAAAGAAAGTTACATGAGATTCT
>LPNX011019518.1:16311-40522 GCA_001517045.1 Pseudotsuga menziesii | reverse complement strand
AACAAGATTTCTGATGAAGTGCATGTGTAGCTCAATGTGTTTGCTGCGCTGATGTAGAACTGGATCTTTGGCAAGCTTGATGGCACTTTGATTGTCACATCAAAGTGGAGTAGGCTACTGCTGCTCGAATCCAAACTCTGAAAGGATCTGTCGAAGCCATAAAGCTTCCTGACTGGCATTAACTGTGGCTCGATATTTTGCTTCTGCTGAAGAAAGAGCAAGAGCTTGTTGTTTCTTACAAGCCCAAGTGACAGGCCCAGATCCCAGACTGAAAACATAACCTGAAGTAGACTTTCGATCATCAGGATCGTCGACCCAATCTGAATTAGTGAAACCAACTAACAAAGGTTTCTCCCCTGTACTGTAATGAATCCCAAACTGAATTGTACCTTGAATATATCGAAGTATTCTTTTTGCTGATTTCCAGTGACTTTCATGAGGAGTTTGCATATAGCGGGAAACACGACCAATGGCAAAGGAAAGGTCAGGACGGGAATGAGTCAAGTATAAAAGACTACCAACAAGTTGACGATACAAGGTGGCATCTACTTCAGGGGAAGTACAAGTGGCAGAAAGTTTGATTCCAGATTGGAAGGGAGAAGGGGCTGGTTTACAATCTTCCATGTGGAAGTGACGAATAAGGTCACAACCATACTTAGACTGGGAAAGAAAGATTCCTTCTTTGGTTTGCAAGACTTGGAGACCAAGAAAATAATGCAAATGTCCTAAGTCTGACATTTCAAAATTTTGCTTAAGACTGGATTTCACATGGGTTATAAGTTTAGGGTCACTACCAGTAAGGATAAGATCATCAACATAAAGAACAAGTATGATGAGATGGTTTCCTACTTTTTGGTATAGACATTGGGGTCATAATGGTATCTAGAAAAACCAATGTCAAGGAGAAAGCTATCCATTTTGGCATACCAAGATCTAGGAGCTTGCTTAAGGCCATATAAGGATTTCTTAAGGAGACAAACAAGGATAGAGTTATTCTGAACATATCCAGGAGGTTGTTCCATGTAAATTTCCTCATGTAAATCACCATGTAAGAAGGCATACTTGACATCCATTTGATGGACTTCCCAGTTATGTAAGGATGTAAGAAATAACAAGGCGGATGGAGTTCATGTAAGAAGGCAGACTTGACATCCATTTGATGGACTTCCCAGTTATGTAAGGCTGCAAGGGAAAGAACAAGGTAGATGGTGTTCATTTTTGCTACAGGGGCAAAGGTTTCATTGTAGTAAATCCCTTCAACTTGGGGAAAACCTTTGGCAACTAACCTTGCATTAAGTCTTTCAACACTTCCATCTGATGCATACTTAGTTCTGTAGACCCATTTACATCTGACAAGTTTTCTTCCTTTTGGAAGAGGAACAAGATCCCAAGTATCGTTCGCCATTAAGGAACGATATTCTTCATCCATAGCTGCATCCCAATCTGGATTTCCTGAAGCTTCTGCAAAAGTTTCTAGATCATGATTCTTGGAAACTTGATCCAAAAGAGAAGAGGCTCGCTGAAACTGAGAACGTGTTCGACGTTGATCTCTAGGATCACCGGCAAGATCACCAGCTGCTTCACATGTTGAATGGACCAATCGATGAAGTATTGGTGCTGGTGCAATTGGAGGAACATGAGCAGGCGGAGGTGGATTTTCATCCTCATTGTCATAATTAGAAACTGGAGTTGGAAACCTGTCAAGGAAGCTGGAAGAAGAAGAAGAAGAAGAAGAAGGCGCAATCACCGAATTAGGCCAAAGATGGCACACCCGCTAAGTTAGGCTCGCAGGCCAAGAGATTTTCATCAAATTTAATATCTCTTATAATGATTATATCATGAGAATGTGGCTAAAGAAGTCTATAACCTTTTACATCTTTATAATATCCAACAAATATGTGCTTTTCACTTTTTGGCTGCAATACTTTACGTTTTTCATCCAGAATGTGAGCCCATGCTTCACAACCAAAGACATGAAAGTGACTTACATCTGGTTTAATTTTACTCCATGCTTCTCCTGGTGTTATACCCTGTAAAACTTTAGTGGGTGTGCGATTAACTATGTAATTTGCACAATTTATGGCCTCAGCCCAATATTGAAGACTTAGTCCCTTAGATTGGATCATACAATTAGCCATTTCTTTTAAAGTGTGGTTCTTCCGTTCAGCTACACCATTTTGTTGCGGTGTATATGGAACAATGTGCTGTTGTTGGATTTCTTGTTCAGTGCAAAAAGTAGTGAACTTGTTGTTAACATATTCTCCTCCATTGTCAGATCTTAACTTAATAATTTGATGACCATATTGTTTTTCAACAAGGGCCTTGTAGGCCAAGAACATGTTAAATACTTCGCTCTTAAGTTTTAGGAAGTAAACCCACTAGAAAAGGAAGCAGATGGAAGAGGGCCACACAAGTCACTATGCACAAGCTCCAAGGGAACCGAGGCGTGCTAAGAGGCACGTTTTTCACAACTGTCCCGATGATGTTTTCTGAGTACACAATCAAAACAAACACCATCCTTGCAAGATACCAGCGGAAGACCAGTCACAATATTGTCTTTATATAGTTGTTGCAATGAGCGATAATTTAAGTGACCAAATTGTTCATGCCAAATTTTGCTCAAGTTATCACTATGAGAAACAAAAACTGAAGGAAAAGGTGATGACCCAAAGTTGTTAAATTTGTACAACCTGGTAATATCATCAATAGTTCCAGTAGCAAGGACATTTTGAGGATTTTTAAAATCCTTGATTACAACTTGGTGAGGTGTAAACGTCACAGTTTTACCTTCACCTAAATGAGTAATTTGATAGACTGATAACAAATTGTAGGAAATTTTTGGAACACATAGTACATCACTGAAATGACCATTTTCTACTGGAACTGTTCCAGATCCTACAAAACTTAGAGATCTATCATCACCAACAAATATTTGTTTGGTGTTACATTCATGCATAGTAAAAAATATGGATTTATCCTTAGCCATATGATAATATGCTCCAGAATCAATGAGCCATTCAATTGAAGTAGAAGAAGAAGATGCAGTATAAGAGTAACCAGAAGCACAAAGTGCATGTCCATGAGAGGTAGACTCTGAAGACGAATCTAGGCTGATGTGGTGCTTCTTCATTGCTGCTTCCAAGGCTGCCATCTTCTTAAAACACTTAGATTCATCATGATGATCTTTACCACAAAAAATGCAATGACACTCAGTCTTCTTTCCTTTTTGCTTGGATCCTTCGTCATTTTTCAAAGAAGGAGCTGACTGAGAAGGTTTGGGACCCTTATTGTTTTGCTTATTATTGTGAAAATTCTGTTTCTTGGGAGGCTTGGATTTTTCTTTCTGTTGGGACAATAAGGATTTCCCAGATGTATCTGCATTGTTAATTATTCCAAGATGAATGAACTTATCTTGCTCTCTAATTAAGGAATCACAAAAGGATTCAAGGCTAGGCTCTTGATAGCTAGTTGCAGTCAATGATTCTTTCATGGAGTAGAATGTAGATACAAAAACAGAATATGCAGGTCCAAGTTTTGAAAGAATATGATAAATACATTGTTTGTCTTCTTTCTTAATCTTGCATTCTGCATATAATAGTCTAAGAGTTTTATACTTTAGATAAATAGTCTTGAATGCATGAAAACGCATTTGGATTCAAGGAAAGCAACTCATTCTCAAGTTGATGACCCCGAATTTCATTGTGTTTACTAAACACAGATTCCAACTTTTCCCAATCGAGGTTAGGTTCATCAATTCCAGATATGTGGAATTGCAAATCAGTAGAGATTGACATCCCAATCAATCCATGAGATTTATCACATCTATTTGCCCATTTAATTTTTTTATCATCATCAGTGAGTTCTATTTCTTTCCCTGAGGTTATCCTGAAAAGTCCCCTACTTCGCAGAACATCCTCCATATGAGATTTCCATGAGAAATAGTTAGAACTTGTAAGTATAATATCACAAGGGGCAGCCATAATGTAAAATAATGGCTGAAAGAATAGAAACTAACTATCTGGAAGCAAAGAGCTTGAAAAAATATGCGGTTTTAAAAAAAATGGTACATAAAACTGATTCTAGATGATGAAGTTATGCTTGATCAAAGAAAAAGTTGAAGAAGTCTCCAATAGTGACATGGCAGATATTAACTTGACCAACTAAAAAAAGAAGCCCCCTCTTCCCAAGATCAACCTTTGACAATCATTTTACAATAAAGTTGCTTTGAAGTGAATCACTTTTGTAGAATAAGTGATGTTCACTTTTACAATAACGTCACTTTTAAATAGTGCGACAATAAATTAAAAGACTTAAGTGATTGACTTTTATTTTATTTTATTTATGTGAGATGCAGTTTTACAATAAAGTAACTTCAAAATAGAAATTGCATGCACTAAAAAGTAGCTTAATAAGACTTGAACTCAAGACCTATTAAGTAATAAAGCAACTTTGGACCAAGTGAGCTAAGTTTAAAAGGTACGTAAAATAAAGGAAAGAGGAAGGATTTTTTATTTTTAACTTTTCTCTCTCGTTCTCCATGCTTGCTTTCTTTTTCTGCAAATCACAAAAAAACGAAAAAAAAAACAAAAAAACTTTTCCACACAATGGGGTTAGATCTTGGTTAGCTTACCCGGAAAGTCTACGCTTTCAAGTTTTCTCGCTGTTTCTGATTTTCCGTGATCGCATAAGGTGCACGACAAAGAGCATACGTAGTCGAGAAGACAAGAAAAAAAAACTTTCCCTTATTGTTTCTGATTCACCGCGATCACGCAAGGTGCACGACAAAGAGCATACACAGTCAGGGAAGACAACAGTCCGAGACTAAAACAAAAGATATCTAATAATAAACTGATAAAATATGAGAGATTTACAAAGAACAAATCCGTCAATGTAACACAGTAACATTATACCTTTAGATTTGCTGAAATGGGTGTTTCTGGAGCAAACAAAAATGGTTTTCAGTGAAACGAAAACTATTTTCCAATGGAAACGACACTCCGGATGCAATGGAATAGCTCCCATAGGCTAAAAATGCACAAAAAATATAGAACCAGAAACCATTTCAAATTTTCGGCAACACCGGTTCCAGATCTTGATCAAAACTGAAAGCGGCTCTTCATATTTTGAGACTCTCTACAGAGAACCACCTATGTACAGAAGGATTTGTACAAACTTAGTAGGAACCCATGGGATAGCGCATATGTTCGGGTACACAGGGTACTCCCAAAAGACCGAACACCTTCAGTAACCGCTTCACACAAATAGATCACAGATCAACACATCGATGTTTGTCATGTGGTTAAAACCCTCGAGAGGGAAACAGTCCACGACCCCAGCCAAATAGCTACTTGGAGAAATTTATTATGCAAAAGAAAGAAAGTTACATATGAGCTTCTCATAATCGATCAACTAGCCAAGGACCCTCTATGCTCTTTAAATAGAGATCATAGACCAATCGTGTGTTAAGCCACAGATCAATGGTAGGTATGATCTAAGAGAAGTTGAACCATTGGATCACTCTATGTCTATAACATATCGTGACCGTCAGATTAGAATATTTACAAATGCATACTAAAGAAACACACTTTTACCTAACGGATATGTTACACAAGTTGATATTAACTAACTCCTAAGTGTCTAAATATCCTAACAGCATACAGTCACATGAGAAACTTGAGGATCAAATAGAGTGATGGAGACCCCAAACTTTACTACAAGGTTGAAGATAGAATCCTATAAAGGATAAGAGAAAACTTGCAACAAAGTTCACGATGAAGAATCCTGATATTTAGTGACATAGATACAAAGAAGACTAACAACATAGGAGACTACCTGTCACCCCAATGTCCTAATACATATGCATAGGGAGGATGCTTCTCCACCTAAGAGGGAGTGATTATGGTAGATCTGAAATTTCTAGAATCTTGACATGATTCTTGAGATTAGAAGCATGATGAAATCCAGAAGACATTTTACTTATCCAAGTAAAATATGCAGAGCAAATGGCGTGGTACTTAAAGGGTACTGCAAAGGTATGATGACTTTGATTGAGATGGTAGTACTATGTAATCCAACATATTTCAGAAAGCAAAGTGTTTCTCTTGTTGATGAAATTGTCATTGATTCCAACATGGACTTGCAGTAGCCCCACAGGTTGTCATTGATGCCACCAAGTCTCACTTGCAGTGACTTGGACCCCTTACAGAGTGGGTTTGTGCCTTGAAGCACCTTGTATCCACCACCTTGCTGATGGTGCTGAAGACCTTGGAGATGGTTTTGAAGCCTTCATGGACGATGGAGAATCCCTTGATGGGTTGAAGAAGCATTAATGACCCATTCTGTGGCCATTCGTTCTCTGATTGTGTCATGGTACACCAGAAGAAGACTTAACACCCTCACAAGTGATATCTTGACCCTTGGAGGTCTCATGGTGTGGTGGAAGTGGAGGAAGAAGCCCTGAAGATGTCCTTGGAACCACACTTACTGGTTGAAGACATTGATGCAAAGGTCATGGAGCCTAGTACTTGCATTTGACATGGTTAGATGGCATGATGAAGGCACCCACACACATATGATGGCGATTAGACACTTGGACACACTTATAACGATTCTTGTAGCCTTGAAGGTGGGATAAAGGTGTTTTGCACAGATAAAGGTGAGTTCTATGGTAATGATGATATGTTGATACAGTGGTGTGATTTAGAATGATGTTGATATGATGATGTGATGCAAGATGTATGAAAAGGCATCCATGTATATAACAGACTTGATGATGATGAAGTCTTGTAAGCATGATGAAGTGGAGCCCTTGCAACCATTTGTTGAAGATCTTACTTGAGGCCTTGTGACATGGAAGCCCTTCCAAAATCGGATCCATAAAATTATCCAAAGGATTTGCAAAATAAAAATAATAACAAGTAAAAATAAACTCACTTACAATAACAAGTCGGCTCCAAAATAAATTTAAATTTAAATTTATAAACAAATATTTTTTTTGAAAGGTCGCCTCCATATTTTTTTGGAAAACTAATATAGATACCCAGTCAAACCTGTCATTTTGCAAGTGTACAATTTCATAAGAGCTCTGCAATTTCGTGGACTGAGGCCAAGTGACTTTGATATTTTTGGGTGAAGGAATAGTGGTAGCAGAAGTGAGGAGTAAATCCAAATTATTGGGAGGTAGCCCTATATCCAAGTTTCCACAGTGATTTTGTTTTGTTCTTTTTTTTATTCTTCTTTACAAGCAATTGAAGTAGGGATAAAGAAGCTCGCTGCTGATGTAAAATTCGGGTGGAAGCAGTAAGAAAAGATGACTATGGAAATCCATGTGCAACAGAGATGCCCTAACAGTCCCAACAGTCCGAAAAATTGGAGACAACCCTTTTGATGGTTTTTTCGTGGGTAAAGAGAACAACAACAGAACTTGTGGCAGTAGATTGTATTCTTTTTGGGTGAAGATACATAGCAACAGTTGACTAAGACATTTTGGAGTCCTGAATTATAGATAAGTGAATTTTGAGGCAGGTTCAAGTTGAGGACAGTGTGCTCAGATCTATCTCAGGTATATTTAGTAGCAATGATAGATTAAAAATAGCTCTGATTTTTATACTGAGGCAGCTACATTTTAGGAAACAAAAAATTGTTTGAAGGACTATCTTTCCCTAAGAAAATATCAGCTTGCTAAGGAGAGAAACAAGGCTCCAAAAACAACATACTAATCTTTTTTTTGGGGCTTAAAAATCACCTCTTCAATTAGTTCTTTGGGGAAGTAGCAATAGTGGGATAGTGACACCATTTGCAGCAGAACTAAATGCACTTTGATGTGTTTAACAATCCCTAACTAACTGAAGGAAATTCAACTTTCTTAGGAGCAGAGTTAAAACAACAGCAGTAGCACTTTATCCTTTTTCTTATGAGCCTATCAAGTTGTTTATGAACTAAATGACCGAGGCTTAATTCACTGGGAGGTCTGAGGCATTGCAGTAATGAGGTAACAGCAGCAACATCACTTGGTTTGCAACACATGATTGAATGTTGATGTGACAAAGATTGCTTGTGATGAAGACATGATGCTGGTAGATAGAATGCTGATGTGACAAAGATTGCTTGTTATGAATACATGAAGCTGGTGGAAACATCAGAGATTGCTTGTGATGAATACATGATGCTGGTGGACAGAATGTTGATGTGATAGAGATTGCTTGTGACGAAGACATGATGCTGGTGGACAGAATATTGATATGACATAGATTGCTTGGGTATGATGACATGAGTATGGTAACACAAGTATACTGTATTGTAAAAGCAAGCTTGTCTTGCTTTTGAGGTTATGATACCTCAAACCCTTCTTAGCAGGGTGTAAGAAAACTAGGCAGGGTCCTAGATGAATAGTGGGTGCTCATTATATCAGTAGGTGCTGATTTTATCTCACGGTTGTAGCCGTTTCAAAACAAATACAAAAAACATTACAAAAACATATGGCGTTGTGTTCTCTTGTGCTATGGTTCTTGTTATGACTTCATATTCTTATGATTTGTAAATGATGAAGTGATAGATGTTTATGAAATAATTATACAAATGGTAGAATAATGCATTGATGAATTAGTTGTTGATTGTCAAAATTGAAAAAGTAATAAAGATTTCACAGACAGATTCACCCCCCCCTCTCTGTGTGCTTGGTGTGTTTAACAATTGGTATCAGAGCCAGCCTTCGTCATAAGCTTAGCAAACTTGAAGGAGATCCTTAGACACAATGAAGGAAAATGATGTGTCATCAAGAAATGATGTACCCATACTTGATATGACAGATTATTTCAGTTGGAGGAGAAAGATGAAGGCATATTTGAAGAAGTTTGGCATTTGGGAGATTGTGATCAATCCACCCGCTCCGTCAAACAAGAAGGGAAAATCAGCTTCACAGAAGGAAACAAAGAAGGACAATACTACAACCTTGAAGTTCCTCATGGATGGGCTTCCTAGTTCAGTGAAAGAAAGTGTAGGGGAGTACAATTTAGCAAAAGACTTATGGTTCAAGTTGGAAAGCGAGTATCAAAAGGAAAGACCATAACTCAAAAAGACAGACTAGGAATCAGAAAGCCAGCCCCTAGAGAAGTCAATCAAGAAGAAGAGAAGCAAGAAGAGAACTCTAATAAAGGTATGGACTCTTGTGATTGTAATTATAGCTTATGTGATGAAGGGATATCAAAGGCTGCACATGAGATACATCTCACGTTGCTAAATATTGATCATAGATCCAATTGGTTCCTAAACACAGTAAATATTAACCAGAGTGACTTCACGAAGTTCAAAAAGAAAATCTTGGACTCCATGAATGAATATCAGCAGAAGACCATGACAATGAAAGTGTTGCTTGTGAAGCTAAAAAATAAGGACAAAGAGTTGCGAGATCAAATGAAAGACAAGGATGCTGAAATTGAACTAAAGACTGAATTGATCAATCAAAAGGAAGAACCGAAAAAGCCTGCTCAAGAGCTTGAAGAAACGAGAGAGGTCAATCATGATTTGAAGACTCAATTAGAGGAATCCAAGAGGATAGAAGAAATCCTGAAGATTCAACTGGAAGAAAAGGAAGAAACTATCCAAAAGTTGGAAATGGAGATAGTTGGTCTTAGGAAGAAAGGTGAGAAGAATGAAGCCTTTGTCAAGTTTCAGGACAGTTCAGTTGTCCTAGATAATATCTTGGATTGCCAAAGATCTCCAATTGACAAAACTGGTCTTGGTTACAAGGACAAAGAAAAATTTGAAGATGACGCTTGGTATTCAAAGACTGTAGAAGAAGGTCCATCAACGTCCAAAGTGGCTCCCCATGCGCCTACACATGACAACAAGGAATTTGGAAGTTCAAAGATGAAACAAGGAGTTAGGTCTATTCCTCAATGCAAGCTTAGAAAAGAAACAATTCAAAGACACAAGTATGAAATTGGTTTCAATGGTTATTGTTATTTTTTTTCTAACTTTGGTTATAAAGCTATGTAGTGTAGACTCTATGGAAGAAGAAGTAGTGGGAGGCCCCATGACTCAATCAGATGTTGGACATGTAATCAAGTTGGACATGTTGCTGCCACATGTCACACATTGAGATTCTACACATGCAGTGGGTTTGGTCACAAACCCCAAGAATGTGTGAGTCAAAGAAGTCAACCAAGGAGGAGTCCTTCATACACATCAGCAAGAAGATTTGAAGATCAGAAGACAAAGACCTACAGTTAGGGACACTCTCAGGCATGGAGACATGAAGTTGATCATAGAAGTATTGGAAGTTCCAACAACTCAGCAAGGTGTTGGACATGCAACCATGTTGGTCACATTGCTACATATTGTCATACGATGAGGTGTTATAGTTGTAGTAGCCTTAGACACAAAGCTCAAGATTGTTGGAGTACACAGAAACAACCCATGAGGAAATCCAGTACAGATGAAGGAACAAATGTTGAAAGGATAGATGCCAAAAAGCAAGTATGGATGAAGAAGACCGAACAGTTGCAGATAGGAGAGGTTGCTCAGAGAAGGGAGGATGGTTTCCATATGGAAAGCCAAGTGTAAGGTCTCTCAAATAGCTTACCACACCTTGAGTTCATGAGGCTTGAGGATGAACTCAAAGGAGAAAGGATGGTTACTCTAGGTATATAGACAGGACCTAGGATTGTGCATATTGACAGGGGGAGAAATGATCGATAATTTCAGATGCATATATGTGGGCACCCTTTGTTGTTGATGCCAAAGGGGGAGAGATGAAGAAAAAATGGGAGCATGCTCACAGGGGGGGCATAAGTTGTTGGCATCAATGACAAAGGGGGAGATTGTTGATGAAATTGTCATTGATGCCAACATGGACTTGCAGTAGCCCTACAGGTTGTCATTGATGCCACCAAGTCTCACTTGTAGTGCCTTGGACCCCTTACAGAGTGGGTTTGTGCCTTGAATCATTTTGTACCCACAAGGCTTGATCTTGTAGCCACCACCTTGCTAAAGATGCTGAAGGCCCTGCTGATGGTGCTGAAGACCCTAGAGATGATGTCAAAACCTTCGTGGATGATGGAGAATCCCTATATCGGTTGAAGAAGCATTAATGACCCATTCTGTGGTCATTCATGCTCTGATGGTGTCATGGTACCCCAGAAGAATACCTAGCACCCTCACAAGTGATATCTTGACCCTTGGAGGTCTCATGGTGTGGTTGAAGTGGACTAAGAATACTTGAAGATGTCCTTGGAACCACACTTACTGGTTGATGACATTGATGCCCTTGTAAAGGTCATGGAGCCCACTACTTGCATTTGACATGGTTAGATGGCATGCTGAAGGCACCCACACACATATGATGGCGATTCGACACTTGGACAGACTTATAATGATCCTTATAGCCTTGAAGGTGGAATGAAGGTGTTTTGCACAGATAAAGGCGAGTTCTATGGTAATGATGATATGTTGATACAGTGGTGTGATTTAGCATGATGTTGATATGATGATGTGATGGAAGACGTGTGAAAAGGCATCCATGTACATAGAAGACTTGATGATGATGAAGTCTTGTAAGCATGATGAAGTGGATCCCTTGCAACCATTTGTTGAAGACCTTACTTGAGGCCTTGTGACATGGCAGCCCTTCCAAAATCGGCTTCATAAAATTATCCAAAGGATTTGCAAAATAAAAATAATAACGATTAAAAATAAACTCACTTACAATAACAAGTCGGCTCCAAAATAAATTTAAATTTAAATTTATAAAAAAAAAATATTTTTTTTGAAAGGCTCCATATTTTTTTGGAAAACTAATATAAATACCCAGTCAAACCTGCCATTTTGCAAGTGTACGATATCGGAGGAGCTCCACAATTTCGTGGATCGAGTCCAAGTGTTTGTGATAGTTTCGGGTGAAGGAGCAATGGTAGCAGCAGTGAGGAGAAAATCCAAATTCTTGGGAGGCATCCCTATATCCAAGTTTCCACAGTGATTTTTTTTTGTTCCTTTTTTTATTCTTCTTTACAAGCAATTGAAGAAGGGATAAAGAAGATTGCTGCTGAAGTAAAATTCGGGTGGCTGCAGTAAGAAAAGATGAGTGTGGAAATTCATGTGCAACAGAGATGCCCTAACAATCCCAACAGTCCAAAAAATTGCAGATAACCCTTTTGATGGTTTTTTCGTGGGTAAAGAGAACAACAGTGGAACTTGTGGCAATAGACTGTATTATTTTTCGGTGAAGATACATAGCAGCAGTTGACTAAGACATTTTGGAGTCCTGAATTGCAGATAAGTGAATTTTGAGGCAGGTTCTATCTTGGGTATGTTTAGCAGCAAGGATACATTAAAAACAACTCTGATTTTTATATTGAGGCAGCTGCATTTTAGGAAACAAAAACTTGTTTGAAGGACTATCTTTCCCTAAGAAAATCTCAGCTTGCTAAGGAGAGAAACAAGGCTCCAGCAGAAACATACTAATCTTGTTTTTAGGGCTTAATAATCACCTCTTCAATTAGTTCTTTGGGGCACTAGTAGCAGTGGGATAGTGACACCTTTTGGAGAAGAACTAAGTGTACTTTGATGTGTTTAACAAGCCCTAATTAACTGAAGGAAATTCGACTTGCTTAAGAGCAGAGTTAAAACACCAGCAACAACACTTTATCCTTTTTCTTCTAAGCCTATCAAGTTGTTTATGAACTAAATGACTGAGGCTTAATTCGCTGTTAGGTCTGAGGCATTGGAGTAATGAGGTAACGGAAACAACATCACTTGGTTTGCAACACATGATTGAATGTTGATGTGACAAAGATTGCTTGTGATGAAGACATGATGCTGGTAGACAGAATGATGATGTGACAGAGATTACTTGTGATGAATACATGATGCTGGTGGACACATCATGGATTACTTGTGATGAATACATGATGCTGGTGGACACATCATAGATTACTTGTGATGAATACATGATGTTGGTGGACAGAATGTTGATGTGACAGAGATTGCTTGTGATGAAGACATGATACTGGTGGACAGAATGTTGATGTGATAGAGATTTCTTGTGTATGATGACATGAGTATGGTAACACAAGTATACTGTATTGTAAAAGCAAGCTTGTCTTGCTTTTGAGGTTAGGATACCTCAAACCCTTCTTAGCAGGGTCTAATAAAACCAGGCAGGGTCTTGGATGAAGAGTAGGTGCTGATTTTACCTCACGGTTGTAGCCGTTCCAAAACAAATACAAAAATATTACAAAAACATATGGCGTTGTGTTCTCTTGTGCTATGGTTCTTGTTATGACTTCATATGCTTATGATTTGTAAATGATGAAGTGATAGATGTTTATGAAATGGTTATGCAAATGGTAGAATAATGCATTGATGAATTAGTTGTTGATTTCCAAAATTGAAAAAGTAATAAAGATTGCACACACAGACTCACCCCCCCTCTTTGTGTGCCTAGTGTGTCTAAAATATCTAAATACAACCAAGGATGAATATATTGTAGCTAAGAAGAAAGCAAGTAAAGATTCCTCAAGTAATGAGGAATATGATCAGAAGAATTATACCAATGAAGATGAAGATTATACTCTTATCCATTTCATCATTGGGTAAGAGGAGATGCACTGGTAAGACACAAAGACACAGTTCTATGTGATTTGTGGTGTAAGAAGACTTATTCGGTATTTCCGATCATGAGCAAGATAGGAACGAGTCCTCAGAATCAGACGATGAAGACTCTAGTAATTCAAGAAGACATAAATAAATATGAATTCTACCAAACAAACAAAGATAAGTATTTGAATAGTCATTTCCTATATATTTAGATGTTCAAAGATGTGTACATTATATGTTTCTAGATTTAGGAAATGTATAGTAGAATATTTGTAGTTTACTACTAATTATATGCAGGTGATGGGTAAGTGGCTTAGATGATTGTTGCATTAGTAGAAATAGTTGCATGATTATATATATCTTTATGCATTGGAAGTTGTCATTTCGAATATGTTATGAAATGTTTCTAATCATAACAATTGTATTTTACTTGTAGGAAGGATTGTATGCAATAACCTACAAGAGAAGAAATGATGAAGTTACAAATGTATGATATAGTTGCGTATGTACAAGAGAAGAATGATGCAATTATAGATACACAAAAGAATAATGATGCAAGTTGTAAATGTACAATGAAATTACAGATGTATAAGAAGAGAATGTGGCTGAAGGGAGTTGTAAATCTCAAGTATGTTCTCACCGAGGAATGAGTAGCAGATGTATTGACTAAGTCTCTGGCTCATGTAAAGTTTGAATACTTTTGAGACAAGCTTGGTGTAGTCTGAGAGGACCTTTCTCGAAAGAGGGAGTGACGATAGATGTTGGATGCAGTGGTGAGTAGGTCAGTCTAGGGGAGGGTACGTCTGGCTAGGCTTGTTTAGACCGAAAAGGTTAGTAAGACAGACTAAAGACCTTTTGATACTAGGGGGATTAGTATGTCTGGCTAGGATTGTTTGGACCAAAAGGGTTAGTAAGCCAGAAAAGGCTTGTTTGGTCCCCAGGGAGATCCATCTATCTAACTAGGATTGTTTGGATTGAAAGAGTTAGTAAGTCAGACGAAATGCTCGGATGGATCTACCAGATAAATCACCGTGATGTTGCTCCGAAGAAGATGAAGGGCAAGATGTATCCTCAGTATTGCTATACTGTTGATTGTTGATGACTGCTGAGATGCTTGATGGTTGTCACAGTATTGCCATACTGTTGATTGTTGATGACTGCTGAGATGCTTGATGGTTGTCACAATATTGCTATACTGTTGATTATTGACGATTGTTGTTGATGTTTGATGATTGTTGCAGTATTGTTATACTTTTAATTTTCAGTGATTGTTGATGATGATTGCTAAGATTTTTTGATGATGGTTGAGTCGATTGTTTCAATATTGTTATACTGATTGTTGAGATGTGTGCCTTGGTATTAATTTAATGATGATTTTTGAGTTAGTTGCAGTGTTGTTATACTGGTGATTGATGATTGTTGAAGTTTCAGTGTTACTACACTGATGATTGTTGATTGTTGAAATAATTGCTAAGGAAATTTCAGTATTTATATACTGATGTTGATGATGATGTTGCTTCAACATGTTGATACTGATGATGTGGTTATGGTCCCAACAACTTGTGTTGATGTTGTGGTCTCAGCACCCTGTGCTGATAATGTTGATACGGTTAAAGTCACAACACCTTGTGTTGATGATGTTGATGTGGTTGTGGTCCCAACACCTTGTGTTGTTACTAATATGATTGTGGTCTCAACACCCTGTGTTGTTGATGTTGATGTAGTTGTGACACCTTGTGTTGTTGCTGATATGATTATGGTCTCCGCACCCTATGCTATTAATGTTGATGTAGTTGAAATCACACCACTTTGCATTGATAATGATAATGTTCTAGCATCTCTATGCTGGTAATGTAGATGATGATCTAGCATTACAGATGATTTGTTTTTTAGTACTAACATGCTAATGAAGTTGTTGATTGTTTGATTATTTATATACTGTTGAAACAGATGATGATGTTTCAGTATTTCTATACTGAATATATAGATAATGATGTTTCATTATTCCCATACTGAAGATATAGATGACATTTACGTATTTACATACTGAATATGCAGATGATGGTGATTCGATATTTCTATACTGAAGACATAGATGACAGTGTTTCAGTATTCCCATACTGAATATGCAGATGATGGTGATTCAGTGTTTCTATATTGAAGATACACATGATAATGATGTTTCAGTGTTCCCATACTGAAGATGCAGATGATGATACTTATGACACCTATGATGATGCCTTCAATATTCACATACTGGAGATACATATGTTGATAGTTCAATATTCACATACTAAAGACGCAAATGATAATGGTTCAGATGATGATGTTACAAGATGAGAATTCATCACTGATGTTGGGAAGTAGATGATTCGGAAGATGTTAAAGATGATGGTTCAATGTTTACACACTAATGCTGGGAAATAGATGATTCAGAAGAAGATTCAGTATTCACATACTGATGTTTCAGAAGAAGATTCAGTATTCACATATTGATGTGACAGAAGAAGATTCAGTATTCACATACTGATGTTACAGAAGAAGGTTCAGAAGATGATTTAGTATTCACATACTGATATGGCAAAAGATGATTCAATATTCACATACTGATGTTACAAAATAAGGTTCAGTATTCAGAATATGATTAAGTATTCATATACTGACGTGACAAAGATGATTCAATATTTACATACTGATTCCACAGAAGATGATTCAAATGATTTAGTATCCACATACTGATACTGCATAAGATGATCTAGAAGATGATGCTGATAGTAGATGATTCAACACATACAAAAGATGATTTAGTATTTACATACTAAGATTATAGAAGATGATCCAGCTGAGATCGATGATGAAGATGTATGATGATGTTCCAAAAATTCCTATGACATATAGAGATTCACCAGTTAGTTGTACAGTTGTAATGATGGTTTTTGTTGATGTAGAATACCTTCCTAGTTAAGAGGGAGTGTTAAAATATTGTAACTTCAGAAGAATATTCTATTGTAATTTTGTTGTATTCTCCTTTGGTGATGTTCTTCCTCCATTCAGAGATGTCCTTGATGTAATTGTTCATGTAAAATTCATGAGGTAAATCCTCCATTGTAATTCGGGTCATTAGTACCCAAGTGTCATTATAATAAATGCTATTTGTGATGTCTAGTTGGACAAGTCGGCCTTGACAGCTAGTGAAGTTGGCCCCACCAAGTTAGATGTCAAGTCAATAGAAGAATATAAATAGGAGGCACCTCCCTTTATTTGCAATCACTCACTCAAGATGTTCTTAGAGAGAGAGAAAAGTAGTAGTGCGCCAGAAAGAAGGAGAAGCTGTTGTCTGAGTTTTACACTGTCTTGGTCAAATTCTATATTGAGGAAGTTTTGTGGGGTTTTCTCCCTTGTGGTTTCCCTGAGGAAAATATTTGTGTTCTCTTGCATTCTCTTGTGTTGCTGCATTTTTATTTCTTTCAGTGATCCTTTGCTTATGGTTACAATGTTATGATGCTAAATGTTTTAGATCTTGTATAACCATTAAAAATATAACAATAAATGAGGCGCCTGATCTCCTGGTTGAAAAAATGAGGATGTCATGTTGGAATATTGGATAATATTGAGAGGGGGGTGAATCAATATTAATATATTTTAACAATTAAAACCACTTTTAATTTTTTCATTAACACACATGATCAACAAGATACACATAACAAAAATTTATCATGGAATCCCAATTGGGAAAACCACCAATACTTCCTATTACTGCAAAGTTATATTTACAAATAGTTTATGCCTACTTCTACAGACAAGGATGCTACAACACCCTATTTACTAGCAACTACTGGAAGGAAGCTATGACTCCCTCGCAAGCATGTAGCTTGCCTAGAACCACCCTTCCACCATAATATGTTTTTATCAAACTTCCATATCTTCTTATGTCTTCAATTCTATCAGTGGTTTATCATTACTTCCTTTGTCTATGTCTTATGCTATATAGATCTAGACTACAGAGACATGTTTTCTAAACTTGAAATATTGCGTATAAATACATAATTCATCTTTCTTTACAAACATATATATTCATTCTAGAGTTTCACAGTTGCGCCCTTTAAATCTAGATTCGTTCCTATTAATCAAACACATCACTTCATAAAGCATGCCTCTTCATCAAATGTTTTTCCTTACTTCTCTATTTAATTATTTTTAACTCTATTTAAATTTATCAGTCACGACCTTTCACAATTGATTTTCCACAACAGAAGTCCTTCCACATTTATCTTTCCGTAATTACCTTTTTGCATTTGTATTTCCACAACTATCCTTTCCACAATTAACCTTTCTTCATTTATCATTCCGCACAGATCTTTCCACAATCTGTAGGAACACCTTCCTTTCACAATTGCGGGTATTATTTTCAACTTTTATCGAAACTGCTTATGTAATTCCCTTTCCACAACATTTCTTCCACAGTTGCAGATTGCGGGTCTACTTTTCATAAATCCTCAAACATGAATTCCACAATAGTATTCCCGCAGTTTTAACAAGCTTGCACCTTGGCATTGTGGAAACTATTCTTGACCATTGATTTTTCTCTCTCTTATGATTTGGGCCATCAAAATATTCACTCAATAGAAACTTAGCGTTATAATGCTTCTGACTCCGCTTGGACAACTTGTGTTATTTTGGCTTCCAAAAATCTCTTTGGACTATTTCATCGATGTTTCTATATGATCTTATGTTATGTCCCCCCAATTTCATCATTAAAAGTGTTGACCATGCTGAAACTCCTAGGGGTTCAAATTGACAATTAATTATTCTTCCTAGGGAAATTTTGTTAATAAATATTATTTATACATGTATGTAATTTTTATTCTTCATTATTATTAATTATGAAAATTAATGAGGTGGAAGTAATTTTTCCATGTTAGAGGGGCGCATTGGGCAAGTCAAATTTCCAAGGTAGAAAGGAGGAAAGATTATGACAAAAGCAATTAGAGAGGAAAAGGGGAAAGTGCCTAAAAGTAGCAGAAAAGAAGCCAGAGACAAAAGCAGGAAAGTTTTGCAAAGTTGCGGTGCAGTTTCCTCTTTGAGAACTCATAAAAGTTGTAAGGAAAAAAGTAGAAAAGTTTTGGGAAAGGAGAGCACAATTTTCTTATGGAGACTTAGTCTCAAAAGCAAGGAAAATCAGAAAGCTGTCATAAACAAAAGCAACAACTATTTGACTAAGGAGGGTGTAATTTCTAAATAAGAGGGATGAGTTGGACATGGAAACAGTTCCACATTGTACTACATTCCAAATTTTCCAAGGAGGGTGCCTATGTGGCTAGGGTTAGGGCTTCTAGGTGGTTGACTTGCTCTCACAGGGCACCTTTGGCCTCCACTTGCTAAATAGGTCACTCAGGATGCCATTAAAGGAAAATTTGACCCCATTGACTCAGTTTTGTTAATGTATGTTTTGCAATTGATTTAAGCTTAAGCTTCATTTATGAGTGGTGAGCCTCAGTATCTTGGGTGATGTGCCCCAACTCCAGTGTTCCCCTTCTCCCCTCTTCTTCCCACTTCTATTGTAGGTATTATTGAATTTAAGGATCAGATTTCATTTATTGAAGAAATTTTTTTGTAGGGTTTTATGTATCTTTCATTCCATTATCATATCATCTTGGAGAGCTTTGAGGCCTCCTATTAGTGACATCCCTTCCTCTTTTCTCCTTCTCTCTGTTCTATGATCTTCTAGCAATTTTGAAGCTATGCAATGGATATTTCAACATATATATGATATTATATGTATAATTATGTCTAATTTACTTTTCAATATCATATTCATACCACCTTTAGGTCATTCCTAAAGTTTATGAGATTCAGAGATTGACTTTCTTGGGTTTCCTAGCTCCAGAGTCATAATTTTGGAGTTGTGCTATGAGAGGTGACCTATGTGAATATTATGAGAATTATTTCAACTCTCATGGTCTTGATATGTTATTATTTATAGTATCTGCAAGTTTCATAACATTCTGATTCGAAATGGCTGAGGTTTACTCATTTTAAGTCAACCAAGTCTAGATTTGCATTGGAAAATAACTAGTTTTGCTGTAACTTCCATATTTCGAATTGTATGAATCCAAATAACTCAAATTTTTTTTATTCTGATGAGTCATTAACATAAATATATAATTCTCCCAAGTACAAAATAGATAATATAAACCACCCTTACCCTATTTGAAAAATCCTGAATATGGATCTATTGAGCTGCCCGACGATCTAGTCTCACCTTTACAACTTGCAGAATATTTTCCTTTTCCTCTGATCTATTATAAAAAATAATGACCTATGATTACTCTCTCATAAACTTATAACATAACCTTATTCAGTTTATACAATCCTCTGGTTGTTGGATATGAGAAAAGTGCTTCCTAGTTTCACGGTTAGGTGACCTAGAAGCGTGGGTGTAGGTTTCCGCGGAGCAGACTCTGAAACCTAAATGGTCCCTGATATAAATGTGTTAGGGAAGAATATTTATCAGTCCTATTATTTCCTTTATTTCTTCCCTCTTCCTGCTGCCATGTGAACAAAAGTGTCAGTCATTTTCCCTTATCTGCTTAGCTTCCAAAAGTTGACTGGCTGTTTGCAAGTTTTATTTCAAAACATTAAACTAATTTGCAGAAAGTTAATATTCTGATATGTATATCAGATCATGGATATTACAGTGGTATTGGATCATGGTCCTCTATACCTGCTCTTGATATTCAACAATGGGTCCAAAATACAATTCCGATACCAAAAGAAAGATCCCTCAAGAGGAGGAAGTTGAATCTGTGGATGGAAGATTCCATGAAGAAAGGGATGAGAAATATGAATTCAAAAAATTTGTTAAGAAAATGTTGAAAGGTATGCAAGACATTTCAAATAACATCATACATTCTGGTCAAGAGACCAAAGGATTCTTATCATCTAAACAGTTGGGAGTGAAAGATGGAGAAGGGGGCAACATTGGTTCCCAATGTGAAGAAATAAAGTTCACGTGTGTCTCTATTTTCTCTAAGACTGGGCCTCAGAATAGGAATCTAGAGTATAGATATGAAACTAAGTTGCAGCCCCAACCTAATATGCCCAAATTCTTAGAGACCCCAAAGGAATTCCATGAAGCACAGGCTGAAACTATTGCTACATGGGAGGAGAAAATTTTTGTGTGTCAGTCATTGAGTGAAGAATGTAGAAGGGATTTGCCATTCAAATATTTCTATGAGACTCAATTTAGGGGGAAGCCAAGAGGAGCTTTAGGGAATCCATATAAGAATTATGAATTAAAGAATGCCATTGGGAAAATCACTTTGTCATATTTTGATGGTACTTCCAATTGCTTAGTGAGCTCTTGGATTCATAAAACAGATACATATTTTCAGCAGAATCCCATGGCAGAAAGAGATGCCATCAAGTCAGAATCCCTACATCTTTATGGGGAGGCCATTGACTGGTGGTTTCATGGCATGAAAACATTAGGCCATGATCAAGTAGTCACCTATGAGGATTTCACCAGAAAATTAATAGAAATATTTGACCAGATAGATCCTGATATCTCTTTCCAAGAATTGGCACACATAAGACAAGTTGGAAATCCAGAAGCATACATCTCAGAGTTCCAAAAGGTGGCTGTAATGGTCATTGACATATCAAAATCAAGGTTGATTGTTTTGTTTATAGGAGGACTGTCTTAACCATTGAAGGGGTTGGTGAAGGATTACCGACCCACCACGTTGCAGGAAGTGGTGAGAAGGACTAAAGACCCGTAGGATGCAATTCTGAGGACCAAGTATCCTCCCAAACCTCCTATCCCTCATAAATTTCAGAATCAAAGACCTCTGGTGAGAAAATTTCTTTCCCTTGGAAAGATATATTACTCCTATAAGGGTTGGGATGAATTGAGGAGGAAGAAGCTATGTTTTTCCTGCCAAGGACCATGGGCCCCCGGTCACAAATGTGTGAAAAGAAAAGTACAATATATTGAATTATTTTCTAAAAGTGATGAAGAGGTGGTAGAAGAAGCTGAGATGGATGATGGGGAGTATGAGACAACTGAAGAAGAGGATCAGCCCCATCAAACCAGCAGCAAAATTCCAGTACTCAGTGGAGTACCCCAATTCCATACTTTAAGGATGAAAGGAGTACTACAAGGGAAAAAAGCACAATCCTTGTTGATGGGGATGCCATCCATAATTTTATTGATATAGCCTTGGTGGAGAGAGAAAACTACCTACTGAGCCCTTTTAAGGATTCACTGTGGCCATTCCTGGTAACAATACCATGGAGTGCAACCGAGGGATCCCAAATCTGCAAGTAAACATCAATGACTATACTATGAAAGACAACTTTTATGTTGTCAATGTGGCAGACACCAACATGGTGTTGGGGATAAAATGGTTGTACTCTATTGGAGAGCACTATGTGAACTACTAGATACCACAAATAAGTTTCAAGGATGCTGAAGGAAAACCATTGGTATTGAAAGGCATGAATACTTATCCTAGTAAAGTAATTTATGCCAAAAGTATGAGATTTGTTTATGAGTCATGAGGACATTGAATGGGTTGTTGAATGCCAAATAACCAATGAGGGGACTACTGCTAAAGTTTCCTCCTGACCCAAAGATATAAACAAATTTTTGCACAAGCATAAGAGGGTTTTTTAAGACCTTCCACATGGCAGGCCACCTGACTGTGGTATTGAACACAGGATTGAGTTGGAAGCTGGTACACTTCCAATAAAAATCCATCCCTATAAGCATACAAAGAGATTCAAGGATAAAATCGAGAAGGAAATCAAGGAGCTCCTTGAGTTGGGCCTCATCAGACCAAGCTCCAGTCCTTTTGCTTCTTCAGTGGTTTTGGTGAAGAAGAAGGATGGGACACTCAAGATGTGCATATATTACCAAGCTTTGAACAAGAAGACCATAAAAAATAGGTACCCAATTCCCCGAATTGATGAGCTGATGAATGAGCTACATGGAGCCAAATTTTTCTGCAAAATAGATCTCTAGTCAGGGTACCGTCAAATTAGAATCAGGGAGGAAGACATACAAAAGACAACCTTCCATTGTCACTTTGGCCACTTTGAGTTTCTGTTCATGCCATTTGGATTGACTAATGTAGCAACAACCTTCCAATCATGCATGAACAAGGTATTCAGCAAACAACTTCGTAAGTATGTCCTTGTGTTTTTTGATGATATTATGATCTATAGTATGACATCGGAGGAGCACTTGCACCACTTGGAGGAGGTACTCACTATGCTTGCATATCTGTCATTTTTTTCCAAGATGTCTAAATGTGAGTTTGGCATGACAACACTGTTGTATCTTGGCCATGTGATTTGCTAAGAAGGGGTCAATGTAGATCTAAAAAAAATAAAGGCAATATCGGAATGGGCTAGCGCAAGGAACCTCACTGAAATGAGAGGCTTCATTGGCCTTTGTAACTACTACCACAGATTTGTCAAAGGATACTCTTGGTACACTGCACCCTTGATATATTTGACTAAGAAGGGTGCATTTAGTTGGAGTGAGGAGGCTGAAAAATATTTCCAGAAAATGAAAGAGATTATGAGAAATTGTCTAGTACTTGCCTTGCTTGATTTTTCCAAACCTTTTGTGCTGAAATGTGATGCTTCTGGTGTAGGCATTGGAGATGTCCTAATGCAAGATAGACATCCTATTGCATTTGAGAGTAGAAAATTGCAGCCACATGAAAGGCTGTATTCCATATATGAAAAGGAGATGCTGGCCATCATGCATGCCTTAGACAAATTCCGACAGTACTTGGTGGGAGGTAAATTCATTGTGAAGATTGATCACAATAGTCTTAGCCACTTCCTTACCCAAAATGAACTCAATGAAAAACAACAAAAATTGGTGAGTAAAGTTTAGTCTTATGATTTTGACATTGAGTATAAAAAGGGAAAAATGAATGTTGTGGCCAATGCACTCTCCTGTAAGCCCACATTCTCTTTGTTGAAATTGTTTAATGAATGGAATATTCAGTTGGCTACTGAATATTCTAAAGATCAGTTTTCTTGTGAAGTTTTGGATGGGGTAATCCAAAATGAAGAGTACAAACTTCATGATGAACTCATTTACTACAAAAACATAATTTTCTTAGTGCCCAGATCTGCACGAAAGAGGAAGATTTTAGAAGCTACACATGATGCACTAGTGGTTGGTCACCCTGGTTTTCTAAAAACTTACCAGAAGGTAAGGGGGAGATTTACTTGGAAGGGCTTTAAATATGATTCTCTCATGTATGTGAAGGAATGTTTTGCATGTCAACATAACAAAGTGGAGCACACACACCGTATTGGACTTCTCCAACCTCGTCCTATTCCAGAACAAAAATGGGAAAGTGTATCCATATATATGATCTGATATGTATATTGATGTATAGTTTACTATTCAATATCATATTCAAACCACCTTCAGGTCATTCCTAAATTTTTTGAGATTCAGAGATCGAATTTCTTGGGTTTCTTAGTTCTAGAGTCATAATTTTGGAGTTGTGATATTGACAAAGTGTCCTCAGACACATAATTTTATTAATGAAGAAGGAAAATAATTACATCACAGAGATGTGAGGGTTAA
>LPNX011019518.1:5056-16252 GCA_001517045.1 Pseudotsuga menziesii | reverse complement strand
AATATCCAAAGAGTAACAACTAATTTACCGTTACCAAAACTAACTAAGGGACACCTCACATAATCACGTGAGTGTGTAGATGCCCTTTTACATTTATTAAGCTNTAAGGGACACCTCACATAATCACGTGAGTGTGTAGATGCCCTTTTACATTTATTAAGCTAAACTTCTAATTATTACATTTTGGATCATAATTCCTAACAGATATGAGAGGTGATTTATGTGAATATTATGAGAATTATTTCTATCCTCATGGTCCTTGTATGTTATTATTTATAGTATCTACAAGTTTCATAACATTCTGATTCGAAATGGCTGAGATTTACTCATTTTAAGTAAACTTAGTCTAGATTTGGATTGGAAAATAACTAGTTTTGTTGTAACTTCCATACTTCAACTTGTATGACTCCAAATAACTCCATTATTTTTCTGAAGATTCATTAAGAGACATATATCATTACCTCAAGTACAAAAAAGAGAATCCAAACCACCCTTACCCTATTTGGAATGGTCTGAATATGGAGTTAGTGAGTTGCTCGACGAGCTAGTCTCACCTTTACAACTTGCAGAATATTTTCCTTTGCCTTTGATATGTTATAAAAATTCATGAACCTATGATTACTGTCTCATAACCTTATAACAGAACCTTATTCAGTTTATACAAGCCTTTTGTTGTTGGATATGAGAAAAGTGCTTCCTAGTTTCACGGTTAGGTGACCCAGAAGCGTGGGAGTAGGTTTCTGCGGAGCGGTCTCCTAAACCTAAATGTGCCCTGATGTAAATGTGTTAGGGAAGAAATTTTATAAGTCATATCTTGTCCTTCATTTCTTCCCTCTTCTTTCTTCCGTGTGACCAAAAGTATCAGTCATTTTCCCTTATGTGCTTATCTTCCAAAATTTGACTGGTTGTTTGCAATTTTTATTTCAAAAAATTAAGCTAATTTACAGAAAGTTAATATTCTGATTTGTATATCATATCAGGGATATTATATCTTATGTTGACAAAAATGTCCATTTAATCAATAGTATTTTATTCCTTTTTCATTACTGAACTCCTTTGACATCATTGACAACCATATTCAACATTCTCCCCCTTTCGCATTGATGGAAACAATTTCTTAATTTTCAATTTTCTCCCCCTTTGAGATTAATGACAAAGGCTTCCTTCTGAGAGCTCCCCCTGGCAGCATATCTCCCCTTGACATGCTTCCTTTTCTCCTTTTTATTCACTATAAGGATATTACTCCCAACTTATGTCTAATATTCTCAAATGCTTCTTTTGGTAGTAGATTAGTGAATATATCATCAATCTATTCTTTAGTATTAATATATTCCAATTTAACCACTTTTTGAGACACTTGATCTCCTAGAAAGTGATATTTTATTGGTATGTGTTTTGTTTTGGAGTGCATGACAAGATGTTTTGATATGTTTGTTGCACTTGTATTGTCACAATTTATTAGTATTTCATGCTCATACTTCACAAGTAAGTCTTCCAATGTCTGCTTCATCCAAATGACTTGAGTACAACATGATGCACAACAATATATCCAACTTCTTCTATAGTTAGTGCTATGGAGGATTGTTTCTTGCTTAACCATGATACCAAACAATTTCCCAAAAAGAAAGCTACTCCACTAGTACTCTTTTGGTCATAAACACTTTCTTCTCAATCTGCATTAGTGAATTCTTTTAAGGTGAAGTCTTGACATTTCGGGTACCATAAACCATAATACACAGTTCCTTTTAGATATCTAAGAATTCCTTTTATTGTAGCCACATGTTTTTCTTTGGGAGCTGATTGAAATCTAGCAACAATTTCTACAACTTGCATCACATTTGGTCTTGTATTTGTCACATATAGCAGGTTGCCTATCATAGATCTATACATGGTATGATCCACTTCCAAGAACTCATCATTCTTGCTTAGCTTAAAGCCAATGAACATAGGGGTCTTAACAGGCTTGGAGTCTTCCATCTTAAACTTCTTAAGCATGTCTTTGATGTAATTGGTTTGAGAAATGAAGATTCCTTTGTCTGATTGATAAACTTGTAATCCCAAGAAGAATGTTAATTCACCCAACATTGACATTTTAACTTCTTTCTTCATTTCAGAAGCAAAGTTTACACTTAGTATTTGTAGATTGCTTCCAAATATGATATCATCCACAGAAAAAATTAAAAAAATGATCATATTCTTATATTCGATCTTTATGTAGAGATTACTATTAGTGGATCCTCTTTTATATCCTTGCTGCTTCAAATAGTTATCTAGCCTTGAAAACCATGCTCTTGGGGCTTGTTTGAGACCATGGAGTTCCTTTTTCAATTTGCAAACATATTATCCATTTTTTGGCAAGAGAAAACCTTCAGGTTGTTTGATATAGACTGTTGGAATATATTAAACCCACTCATAACTTAGGATAAAATAATTAATCATTATTTGATTAATTATTCACCCACTAGCATAATTAGTTGGAATCCACTAACTTAATTAGTTGGCATCCACTTGCACCTTAAATTCAATACATGCCATCTATATCCTAGAAATGCTTTATTTATAAATTTGGGTTGATATTGACCACCTTTTGACCATCCATAAATAGTATACAACACATTACAACAGATTCTGCTTTATTATGATTTTCTATCTTTTCTGTGGATAAGATAAAAAGCTAGTCAACTAGGAAACTGGTAGCTTTTGTTTCCAACCCATCCTCCATTAGTTTTTCTTCATTTTCTAGGATTAGCATGTTTTTTCCATATCCCTTAACAACTTGCTCATGCTTTTTCCAATTCGTGAGGTCCATGATATATTTGGGAAGTGCTTTAGCCACCTATGGGGGTTTGCTATATTTGGGTAAGTCAACCTTTTTGAGCTTTATGAGTTGTCTCCATACAAATTGATTTTCCTATGAGGTATGTACTATTTATGTACACTATTATTCATCATTATTCAATGGAAGGATACACACCAATATTCATCTCTTCATTCATGTGGAGTCAGTCTCTTTTCTTCTCTCTATTTTTCCTGTGTATGCTTGTGAGAATTCTTAGTAGCAAGATCTATTTTCGATGCTTCTTCTTAGCATCATTGTTCATAGCATTGATCTATTATTTCTACATAGACTTCCTCTTCTAATTTTCCATTCAAAAATGTATACTTGACATCCATTTGATATACTTTGAAGGTTTTATAACATGAAAATGCCAGATACATTCTGATTGCTTCAAGCCTTTCTACATGCACAAAGGTTTCTTCAAATTCAATACCCTCCACTTGAGCATATCCTTTACATGCTAATATTTCTTTGTTATTATCACTTTTCCATCTTCATTGAACTTGTTTTTGAAGACCCACTTAGTTCCTACAATATTCTTCTTTGCAGGTCTTGGAACTAGTTCCCAAGTTTGGTTCTTCTCAATTTGATCCAACTCTTCATTCATGGTTTTGTAATGTCCAGTTGGACAAGTCGGCCCTGACAACTAGTGAATTTGGCCCCACCAAGTTAGATGTTAAGTCAATAGAAGAATATAAATAGGAGGCACCTCCGTTCATTTGCAATCACTCACTCAAGATGTTCTTAGCAAGAGAGAGAAGTAGTAGTGCGCCAGAAAGAAGGAGAAGCTGTTGTTTGAGTTTTACACTGTCTTGGTCAAATTCTATACGGAGGAGGTTTTGTGGGGTTTTCTCCCTTGTGGTTTCCCCGAGGAAAATATTTGTGTTCTCTTGCATTCTCTTGTGTTGCTGCATTTTTCTTTCTTCCAGTGATCCTTTGCTTATGGTGATGATGTTATGATGCTAAATGTTTTAGATCTTGTATAACCATTAAAAATCTAACAATAAATGAGGTGCCTAATCTCCTGGTTGAAAAAAATGAGGATGTCATGTTGGAATATTGGATAATACTGAGGTGGGAGTTGGGTACCACCACACCACCACCACCACCACCTTCATACCACCACACCACCACCTCCAACTCCCACCTCTGCTACACCCACCTCCTCTTTACTTTCCCTGTACTCCACATCGGTGCCTCACCAAGTTTTCTCCATCCCCCTCTCCCCATTTTTTCGCTGCTCCACTCATCGACCACCCCTCTCCACCTCCAACCATTCCCTGCTACTCCATGCTGCTGCTCCCTTCTCCATTTGCCCTCCCAATCTGCTACTGTCGCCTTCCCCAGCTTCCGCTGTCTCCATTCTTGCTCTGCTACCACCACCACCTCCCCATTCCACCCTCCCCTCTACTCATGCCCATCCTCCACCCTCGCTTTCGAATCCATCCTCCATCCCGCCTACTCTATCCTCCACCCCCACCTCCGCTCCAGCCTCCTCCCTCCATGCGCGCCTGCTCCCTCCACGCTCCCCATCCGCCAACTCCCTTCCATCTGATTTCTCCCCTCCTCGTTCCTTCCCTCTTCCACCTCCATGCGCTCTCAAACCATACATCCTTCTCTCCGTCACCATCCCATTTGTGTTTCCCCACATCCAATCTGCCAACCACCCATCGTTGTTCCCACCTCCTGTCCAATCTGCTACGCCATCCACCTTCGTTCTCCATTGCTCAACACTGCCTCCACGTGACGGTTGGTTAAACCCATTTGTTAATAATAAATTTTTTAATATTAATAATATTTAGGAAAAAAGAGAGAATCGTGGCGGGCTGGCATTATACAGCAAATAAAAATAAGTCCATGTTCAACAATGGGAAGATTCCAACAATCACCAGATCAATGGATGCTCAGTTTGATCAAATCAATGAGAAAATTAACAAGAATTACGAGGAACTCCATGTAAAAATCAAACAAACCAATGACGATTTGACATCAAAGTGGACACAATTTACATCACAAATAGATAATAGCTTCCTCACTCTACAAGAAGACCAAAAGAAAAATCAAGTAGTTTTAACCGCCATCTTGGACAGATTACAAATCTCGAATGACTTGCAACCAAACTCTCCAAGAACTCCAGAGTAGCCAGATCCTCTATTCAACATGTTGTCCTCTAATTCATATACACAAGGGCGGCAAATATGGGTGAAATTCGAGTTACCCAAATACGACGGGGAAGAATGAAAATGCATAGCGTGGATTAACAAAGCCGAGGAATACCTAGACATCCACAACATCCATTATGACGGCGAGAAAATTAAATATGGCTCCATATTGCATCTAGAAGGCAATGTTTACAAATGGTACTTATGGTGGAAGAATACTGCAAGAATATGTTCTTACAACTGGGTTAGCTTCAGGAATGGCCTCATCAAAAGATTCCAAGGCATTGAAGAAAAAGACTTCTTTGCCAAAATCACAAGGTTACAACAAAAAAATAGTGTCGATGAGTACACCTGTGAATGGGATGCACTGTAAACTTGAGTCCCAGTGTTAATCGATGACCAACGACTACAGACCTACATACACGGTCTAAAACAACACATCTGTGACGAACTAGAGTTACACAACATCTCTATCATGGAGGAAGCACGACGTAAAGCCAGGATTATTGAAAGAAAATCCATTCATATAAATGTCTACCAAGACGACTCCAAAAAGAACCCCCTCCATTCAAGATACATAGGAAATCCAAGGTATACACCTCCTCAACTTAGGGAAGGAAAAAAGCCCAGTTTAGAGGCTAAGAGAATAAAAGAAGGAAAATGTAAGTTCTATGGATACAAATGGGATCCTAAGCATAGATGCTTACAAAAGAAATTATATGCTTGTGAAGCAGAGCTAGAAGTCAATGAACCAATTGAGACCAATGAAAATATCCAAGAAGACTACCACCCAGGAATTGAGGACGACTCCCCACAAATCTCATTAGCCGCTATTACCAGAATCTCCCAACCACAAACATTCAAGATTAAAGGTCATATAAAAAATAATAACGTCACAGTTCTCATCAAATCTGGTAGCACCCATAACTTCGTTAATGTCAACCTTTCTAAAGTATTTAACCTATTTATTCGTCCAGTACCTAACATGACGGTTATGATAGCAGATGGCAAGAAGATTGATAATGTGGGAAGATGTCACAAGGTTAAGTTACAAATGCAAGAATATAACTTATAATCATATTTCTTTGCGGTACCACTGGGAGGAATCGACGTAGTATTAGGAATACAATGGTTACAAACCTTGGGTACATACTCTGCAAATCACCAAGAACATTTTATTGAATTCCATGCGTTCGGGAAAACAGACAAATTATATGGGTTCCAACCACCTCCGACACAACTGGTTACAGCACATCAGATGGAAAATCTACGTTGGAAAG
This sequence comes from Pseudotsuga menziesii, assembly GCA_001517045.1. Lineage (NCBI taxonomy): Eukaryota > Viridiplantae > Streptophyta > Pinopsida > Pinales > Pinaceae > Pseudotsuga > Pseudotsuga menziesii. The sequence goes on along the minus strand of LPNX011019518.1, from coordinate 9,971 downwards.
ATGCACCAACATACATACTTCAATGTCGAGAAATGGATATTCTAACAAGTGAAGGAGATGTGGACAAACAACCAGAGACACAAGAGCTAATTCAAAAACATCGCAAGGTGTTTCAAGAGTTACCTAAGGCACTCCCAACAAACAGAAAAAATGAACCCATAATCGAAATAGAACCATGGATAAAACCTGCCAGTAACAACCCATACATATGTCCACATCAGAGACATTGCGATAGTTCACGAAGTCATTGTCGTCAATTAAGCTTTCAGGACAAAGCTTCCTTAAGGTTAAGGCAATGTAATGAAAGCCAAATTTAATTATTAAGCTAGGTTAATTAATGTAAATAAACTAAGAGGTGACTTGAAAAGTCACCTCTCTTCCCCAATTACGGTATAAATTACCGGGGCACCTATTATGTAATTCATCTCCTACATTTATTAAATATACATTTCCTACATTACGATCTTCTTTCCATCTTCCTTACTCTTTCATTTCCTTACTTCTTTGTTTAATTATTTTTAACTCTATTTAAATTTATCAGTCACAACCTTTCGCAATTGATTTTCCACAATGACCTTTCCACAACAAAAGTTCTTCCACATTTATCTTTCCACAATTACCTTTTTGCATTTGTATTTCCGCAACTATCCTTTCCGCAATTAACCTTTCTAAATTTATCATTCCGCACCGATATTTTCGCAATCTGCAGGAACACCTTCCTTCCGTAATTGCGGGTATTCTTTTCGACTTTTATCGAAACTGCTTCTACAATTCCCTTTCCGCAACACTTCTTCCACAGTTGCAGATTTCAGGTCTACTTTTCATAAATCCTCAAACATGAATTCTGCAATAGTATTCCCGCAGTTTCAACAAGCTTGCACCTTGGCATTGCGGAGACTATTCTTGACCATTGATTTTTCTCTCTCTTATGATTTGGGCCATCAAAATATTCACTCGATAGAAACTTAGCGTTATAATGCTTCTGACTCCACTTGGAAAACTTGTGTTATTTTGGCTTCCACAAATCTCTTTGGACTATTTCATTGATGTTGCCATATGATCTTATGTTATGTCCCCTCAATTTCATCATTAAAAGTGTTGACCATGCTGAAACTCCCAGTGGTTCAAATTGACAATTAATTATTCTTCCTAGGGAAATTTTGTTAATAAATATTATTAATACATGTATGTAATTTTTATTCTTCATTATTATTAATTATGAAAATTAATGAGGTGGAAATAATCTTTCCATGTTAGGGGGGCGCATTGGGCAATTCAAATTTCCAAGGTAGAAAGGAGGAAACACTATGACAAAAGCAATTAGAGAGGAAAAGGGGAAAGTGCCTAAAAGTAGCAGAAAAGATGCCAGAGACAAACTGCATGGAAGTTTTGCAAAGGGGGGGTGCAGTTGCCTCTTTGAGAACTCATAAAAGCTGTAAGGAAAAAAGCAGGAAAGTTTTGGGAAAGGAGAGCACAGTTTCCTTATGGATACTTAGTCTCAAAAGAAAAGAAAAGTAGAAAGCTGGCATAAACAAAAGCAACAACTATTTGACTAAGGAGGGTGCAGTCTCTAAATAAGAGGGATGAGTAGGACATGGAAACAGTTCCACATGGTACTACATTCCAAATTTCCCAAGGAGGGCGCCTATGTGGCTAGTGTTAGGGCTTCTAGGTGGTTGACTTGCTCTCACATGTCACCTTTGGCCTCCACATATCGTGAGTTACCATAGGAGGGTGTGGGAAGAGATCTTATTATATATAAATGGACTAATTCGAGGAATTTAATAGCTCTTATTTCTTTTCCCTTGTCAAACTTGTGTTTTGCATGCTTTCCAACAATGCATCCATTGCATGTTCCTTTGGAAAATTTGATGTTTGGAAGTCCTTCAACCATCTTTTCTTTGCTCAAAGATTAAATATATATGTAGTTGAGGTGTCCAAACCTCTAATTACAAATTATTATAACTTCCAAATTATTATAACTTCATTGGCATGTGTAAGAAGTGCATTAACCGAGGAGTAAGGAAGAAAGTGTGAAAAATTGTACATCCTTGACTCATGATCTGCAAAACCCACTGGAACCACTTTTCCAGTGGAAACTTAAAAAATTTCCACATATTCTTGAGTGAATGTCACTCTTTTTTCCGAACTAGTATGGTTAATTTGGTAGACATAGAGTATATTTGCTACAAGATATGGCACAAACAACAAATTGTTAAAGTACCCATTGTCTAGATTGATCCTACCAATAACTTTCACTAGGATCTCTGAGTCATCTCCCATGAGAATGGATGGACCACTGTATGGATGTAGAACAAAGAAAAATTATTTTACAAAATCCATGTACCTCGAGGCACCATAATATATGATGGAGGAAGATCCAGAAGTGCTAGCCACCAATGCATGGAATTTGTCCTTGTTTTCAGAATTTGGACCACCATCCTTCTTCTTTTCTCCATTTGGAAGAGGGATATTGTTCTTCTGAAGGATTTGTGCCATAATGTAAATGGTTTTATTCATGCATGCACTCTTAGGGTGCCAAACCTTGTGACAGTAAATGCATTTCAACTTCTCCTGCTTCTTCCCTTTTTCCTTGTTAGGATTCAAAAACTCATCAGATTATTTTGGCTTCTCTTTGTCTTTATTCCTTTCTTGATGCTTCGAATCTTTGGGATTTCTCTTTCCTTTTGCTTGATTCGAATCACCAGCTGGAAGAGCTTGGTATTTGGTAGGATTGATGGTACCCATCTGGACCAACTTGTCTTGTTCTTGAGTTAGAGACTCCATGAAGTGTGCCAAAGATGGCATTCTTTGATTTTGAACTTTGATATTTCTAGAGTGAAATGTCAAAACAAACACAGAGTATTCAAGCCCTAGATATAAGAGTATGGACATAATCATCTTCTCTTCCTTTTTCTCAATTACACATTGTTTCAATTGAAGAACCAAGGATTTGAACTTGGTGAAGAAGTCTTGGATCATCTTGAAAAGGGTTGGGCTCAAGGAAATCAACCCATTCTCAAGTTGATGGCCCCTTAGTTCATATGTATTTCAAAACAGTGACTCGAGCTTGAGTTGCACTTCATTTGGATTTGTGATACTGTTGAAATGAAATAAGAGGTATTTCAAGATACCGAGACATAGAATCCCAAACGCTTCATACATTCTGTTAAAAAACTTGGACTTCTTAACAACTGAGTTCGGCTCATTTTTTATCCCCATGGTAACTCTAAAGAGACCCCTAGATCTCAGCTGGATTACCATCTCGTCCATCCACTCAAATTAGTTGAATGGAGTGAGAAATATGACATGATATTGCCTCATTTTCTCCTACGCACCGAGTGACAATGAACCACTAAATAAACTGCAATGCAAACACTCAATCCTCAAAAGGAAACCCTAGATTGCTAATTCAAACTCTATGGATTCTGTTAGAAAAAATGGATCGCAAAGCAATAACAATAAACAATAAAAAATAAACAAGATGCAAATACTAAAACACATTACAAGATAGACACATATATAACGTGGTTCACCCAAGATGGGCTACATCCACATAGAAATTGCCAATCCTTTCTATTATATCATCCAACAAAATGAAGGGACACAACTTGTAGCAAACCCGCTACACTTACTCTTCACTCTCTCACAGTCTCTCTCACATAATCACATAGATCATTTTACAATGCTACCATACAATACTCAGCCGTATTACGATGGATTCCTTTTATAAAAAGAATACCATGGGAAAATACCACGGGCTGCCCAAAACCATGGGACCATGTAGAGGGGGTCGGACCTCTTAAATGTCATCATAATTGTATAATTACATAGATACTAACAAATGAGTAGTTGGAGCAGGTACAACCGCTCCAACCTCTATCATAATGTATAAATAAGCATCAAATATGAATACAAAGGTGGATTGGACGTCCCTTCCCAATACCTGTGTTTGATGGTTGTGTATGGGCGTGTAAAGTATGCTTGAATGATGTGAAAGCTTGGATTTCAAAATCTAGCGCCGTTGCCATCTTCTTTTGGTTGGGTGACAGCAGCAAAAAAAGAGGAGTGGATCTAACTTGAAGGAGATCGTGAGGATGTGAAGAAAAACCTACAAGGAGAAAGCAATGTTTAGAGATGAAAGAGTATCCTCCGTCGTGTGAAAGATCAAGGAAATTGGGAGTTTTTAAGATCAAGGCGATTGAACCTGAAAGAAAGCATGATGAAAATAAAAATTAACTAATTCTCATGCGTTGCTTATGAATGAACCTTGTAGCGATATATGGGTGAAGAATCTAATCATGAAATGGATGCTTTCTATATTCTATATTATAGTTAAAATTTGTATCCAACGACTTATCGACCCATTGATATAACTCCGTCGATCAAAGAATATATTCCGGATGTTGGTCGATGCCAGTTTACTCTTCTTGGTTCGAGTTTTTCAACTGCAATTAATGAAAGAATTTTAGTCTACCTTATTGCCAATGGAAGTAGCTCATTCGATTGAAGTATTCCCCATTCATTATAGTCAGTTAGAAGAATCCGTCAACCAATCGGTTGATAGCTCGTGAAAGCACAATGTGGCTAAGGCTATTTTCCTGGAATTCATTTTGGGATTCGACCAATGCAATATCGGCATCAACCGTAGCCATGAATGGAGGCGGTCTGAGTGAGAGAAACAACGGATGGAGGCAGTCTGGACCGGGAAGAGAACGTGAGTTGAAATAATGCAAGCTGCAAGAACGATTAAAGACTACGACTACTCAAAGAAGTGGATCCTCTGTTAATGTGCTATCGAAGATTGGTTAGAAATAATATGCTTGTGAAATCCTTAGACGCTCTCTTGACGGATGAAAGATATGCCTTGCAATTAAAAGTTGGTTAGCCGAACATATTTCACAAGTGAATGGTG